>MJUU01054305.1:20155-52030 GCA_002080025.1 Modiolus philippinarum | reverse complement strand
AACCTGTTTTTGAAAAAGAGGCAAAAAAGGGCCAAAAAGGGTAAAATTAGGTATTTTCGTGTCTGTGGACAGCATAACTTTGGTTCTAGTGGATGGATTGTTTTCAAATCTTAGTATGATGTTTCTTGGAACATTCTTGAGAAACGTTTTTTTCCTTTAGGTTTTTGCCCCACCCATTTCAGAATTAGGGGCCAAAAAAGGGTTAAATAAGGTGTTTTCACATATTTGACTGTAGAATCTTTATTATTTATTGGATTTTGATGGGGTTTGTTTCATTGTGCTCCTGAGGAAATTTCCAATCTGGAGTATGCCAACAGATTTCACGTAGCATGTACCACTCACGAGATAAATGGGGCCCAACAGGGGCAAATCTCAAAAAAAATAATTTTTTTATTTTAAGTCCGATTTTGATGCAGTTTTTTTCAATGGATTCCTTGCGAAAAATTAATATAGCACTCAGCTATTAGATTTTTGGTAACTTGTACTTGAATAAAATAGTTTGTACTGTACATTTTGTGCATACATATTTTACGAAAACATAGGGAGTAAATGAACATGAGACCATAACACATATGTTAACTCCAACTGCAATAGATATTAATGAGCTGTACGGCCATTTCGAAAATTAATTCCTCATCAGCAGCACTACACAACATATGAATTCCACAATTTGAAAAAACGTATTTTTATTTGAAACTTTTGTCCTTGTGTTGTTCGTTTTTTAACGTGAAAGAAGAGAAATTTTCCTTTTTCAAATGGATATGGAGTAAATGCACTTGAGACAAAGTCTCAACAAACAACTGATTAAACTTAGGCAGAGAACCGATTTCATTGTTGTTCTTTATCTTGGTCAATATGAAGCGTGCAACAGTGAGCTTTGCTCACAGTATGTTCAATCTAGCCTCTAGTACCGATTAAAGCGGTATATATTGCTAAATGTCCTAACCGTGTTTTAAGGACTACAAATAGCTTTTAATAACACTGTTATATTGGAATGTAACATTTGAAATAATAAATTTTGTTTTTTTTAAATTCTTAAAGAGTGAACAGATCAATCAACGTACAACGTAAAGTTTTAAAAATATGGGCATGAACACCGAAGTACCCAATAAAAGGAGTGCAAGCACTAAATGGCAATACAGACGACAAAAAATCTTGGAGAAATACCAAAAAAAAAAGAAAACTCACAGTAACTTCGATATTTTGCTGTTTATGAAATAAATTACCTCAACATTTTTTTACAACACTCAATAGTTACTATAAATTACAATATTGTATAACAGTTGAATTTATGACGATCTGTAATTAAACAGTAGAGATAAAATCAAATCATGTAATGAAAGCACGTCTCATATTGAAACAATTCCCATCGATGGCTTTAGCCAGTTGAGCAATTGTAATTTTATCGCACGTTGTTTAAAAATTCTTGCATCTAAAGCTGATTTAAATGCAAGCTTAATTAATATTTCAAGCTTATGTGAATTCATAAAATTGGTTTACATCTAATTTAAAAATTCTCCCGAGTCTTGATACAAAACATTTATTCCTCTCTGTGTTCTAAGTATTCATTTTCGACGCTAGTTTTATGATCCATGCATTATAAAATATACAATATATATAATAGAAATTGCACACATGTATTTTTGGAAATGGTTTTGCATTTTTTATGAACAATATTATTTTAAAATGAAAAATAATCAATGTATTTCCTAAAGTGTGTGGTTTCATGGTATTTTGACATATGAACAAGTTTTTCTTTTTTAATACTTTCGGTTTTATAAATGTCAAAATATTAAAATATTTTGTCGGCTATTTCATTTTCATCAATTTTTCTTATGATTATTTGTAAAACTAATGATACTGTCCATGAACAAATCATACCTGGAGTTCAGATTTAAGACATGATTTTTAGATGTATATATATTTGAACAACCTTGTCCCAAATTCAACTACGAAATTTTAACAATATAAGAATAATACCACTCTTAATTTTTTTTTTAAATAAATCATTAGACAAAACAAAAAAGGCTCAAATAATGAAATACTGAAGCTACTGTAAATTAAGTTAATGCAGATGAATTTTCGATGATATATACATATGATAATATGTCTTCTCAGTGCAAAAACTAAAACCGAAATATGTGAGAATAAAAACTCTACAGGACTTATATGAAAAGCCCGTATTTAAGAAGAACAGAACTAGTCTGGTAGAGATCTTCGTTAATTTAAAAAAGATACTCTGAAATTTAGGTATTTCAAATGTTAAACATAAAGCAGACTTGTCAATCGAAAAGTTCGTTTCTTTAAGTAGCTCTCTCACTCAATAAAAGCCTTGTTTGTTACTGTCTTTTTAGATTTAAATACTAGTATAGCTTAACAGCTGATAAAATATTGCTGTACATGTTTTGTGTTTATTAATTATAATTTCCAATATAATGTGCATTGCTGGATAGCGTTCAGTTGCAAAACACATTATATAATTGTATAATTAAAAACAACTCTTACCATTGATATGGCCCCTAAAAAATTTAGCTCACGGGTACTTCACGCTTTTTTTTCTGCCTTTTTTTACTATTCATCACATAGTCTTATCGGATAGTTGGTTTAATGTAGTGATGAGTGCTACGGCGACAGAAAGTGACATTAATTAAGCTAACTATCTAACTATAATCAAATTTGTAACATAGTTTAATCTTGTATCTCAGAAATTTGCAGATTTTCTTCAAAAAAGCCATAAAACCTGGCACTAAACTGGGCTTCATATTTCCATACAACCCTCCTTCATTATCTTTATGGTCAACTGTTTTTATACAGAAACTTTGTTAAAAATAACTTGTCCAATCATACAGAAATACAGATGATTTTGACAAGAGTTAGTACTATTTTCAGGTAAGTAATAACATGCTTAAACACTTCGTGCTACTCAGAGATAAAGCAATGTTATTACTACTACAAAACTGTGGAAATATTTTTCATGGCGTTAGTGTTTATTTGTATCTGTTTTTTTGGGGGGAATAACCAGGGTGTAAATTCTTCAAAATCTAAACATTTTCTCGTTTGTTTGCAGACTTTATTGGTCATGTCTGAAAAAAGTAAATTGTACCCGAGCATTTCAATGTCTAATGTAACTTTTTAACATTTTTGTTTGTAATTAACTTAAACATGTGTTTAGCACTATTCTTTTATCTGTTGAATATCTGATAAATGTGTTATCTTTCTTAGGCTTCAAGGTTTCTTGACGGATTCTTTTTGTTTTATGGAAGCAGGAAATTCTATTTTTGATAACGAAATGTTAAACTGGACCCCCAAAAACTTGTATGAATAAATACGTATTGAACACTAATCGATCACCCCAGAAAACAAGATGTAAGATTGAAGTTGAAATCCCACAAATAAATTCTACTCTATCAGCTTTTCTGCATCTTTCGCTTTGATATCTTACAAATGTTTGGATTTGGTCTCAACTGAAGAGAGAAAGTAAATGAAACGAATAGCAACAGAAACTGATGGGATTAATGGTTCGGTTCTAACTTTACAGTTTCCCCGTTTTAGGTACAAATTATCTTTCTTAATATAAAAGTATACACTTGGCCATAAGTAAGGGACTACTAAATTTTAGTATGTGTGAAAACTAATAAAAAAAATAAAATTTTTACTTTTAACCAATATTGTATAACAAAGCGGACTCTTATTGCTAAAGTACAAGGAAACAAAAGAATTTCTTTAAGTGACTACCTCGTATCTTAGAAAAAATACAAGTTTAGTTTAACACTCTTTAATGTGCATAACAGGTAAAAATGTACAATCTGAAAATTTATACGGACATTGCCATCAAAATCTATATGGTGCTGTGAGATGGCAAGTTATTGATATGATTAGAGCTTGTCATACAAGAAGCAGGTCATTAGTTAATCTGTCATCATCCTGATGGTGCGACGGTTATATGAGACAATATATTTTATTAGCATTTGATTGATCATGATACATTTTTACACATTTCGTTTGTATTAATTTTCCTTAGCTTAAATAATGACATCATATTAAAATATTTGCTTTTAACATTTGTGGTTGATTATTTTTGCTGTTTGATGAATACAGTAAGGATTTTCGATTCGATTTCTAATTACATATCGGAGAAATTGAAGATATTTTGTCGTGTATAGACTGTTTGCAGGTAAAGATTAATCGCCCCGTACATGGAATTATCTCGGGGGGGGGGGTCACTTCCACTATATGATGAGATAAGGATGAGCCGCTGGAATAGGTAACTTTTTCTTGCTTCAGATTATATGATAAGGGTAGTAAATTATGATGAAAATAAGTGATAAGCTAGGGAATTTCAGATGAGATTATGTGATAAGGTCAATTTGTTTCATCTAAATCAGAAACTAATTAGCATTTGACATATCTATATTAATAAAGAATTAAACTGTGTGTAATTTTCTATTTTTTGATTGAAAATAAAGAATTTACAGTATTCACCCCAATATATGACAAGGTATACTTTCCTGCACTATATATGATTAGGTTTACTTTTCTGCTAAAAATATGTGATCAGGTAGATATTTTTGAGATTCTTAATATATGATAAGGGTGGGTGTCCTGATGTGCCAGCGGCTCACCCCTACCAAAAATCATATGGAGTGACCCCCCCCCCCCCCGAGGGCTTTATATTTACCTTGATAGGTGTACATAAAGTACACTATTACTTGAAGTATTGCACATGGCATCAGAATGTAAAACAGAAAACAGGACAAAATGCAACATCTTGGTAAATTTGACCTGATTAATAATAATTTATATCCATAATTTGTATTTTCAATTCTTAATATATTAAGCATATTTTAAATGACGATACCAGAGGTATAACATGTCATATTTTAATTCATTTTTGTAATCGTTCAAACGATTAAATACTATCTGAATTTTCGCTCTGAGCTTCAGTTTATGCCATTATATATTATAGAAATAATGAAAGGATATTGTATAAATGCAAACGAGACAATGTCATTTCAAATACATGACAAAAACAAACAATGGAACAACGTTTTTATTGTCAATTAATTCATGAGCTACATATATATGTTCTAAAAGAGGTATGGCCATTTACCGTTAATTTATTTCCTTCAACATACTAATTTTGCGAATGCATTAAATCTTCTGAGAAACTGCTTTAGCAGATCATCTTTCATATGCACTATCCCAACAAAATCAATTCAAATGCATTTTCGTACATTAAGATAACAGGTTCAGCCACTGAACTTGCCACTTGTATGCAATTTTAACAGATTTTGACAATTTTGTAGGTTTTTGTTGTTAAAATTCGTCGTATAGGACCCCCAGAACCAAAATAAACTACTTGTCATTTGACAGGGCAAATGTTTATACGTTTGCAGCATAAAAAATGGTTTTGGTTCTCGATGTCTTTGAGTTGTACCATCTTCTCAAACACTGTAAGATAGCTAATTAAAAGAATTTACACAGAAGGTTTTTTGCATTGCTAATAAGTAAGAAAACATGTTGCATATATTAATTTTATTTCTAATAAGCAAACGTACCGCAGACCACCTTAAACGATTTTCCGCAACATTGGATCATATTATGAAGATGACCATACATAGGGAAAAATCACGATTTAATGGCCATACTTCTTTAAGATATGAACATTTCAGTCCATTTGACAGATACACAATGAAAAGAAAGGAGTAAATGATTTAAGATAACATAAGCTTGTTAACACCATCTTCCTACGGAGTAAATCAAGCTGCATCGACAAGGTTAGCGCCTCCTACCAAATGTACTACATGTATGCATTTTTAGTCATCGAAAGCCCAATGAGTAGATCAAACGCCTGGTTATCTCTCATGAAGAAACGAATATAACGCTGTTACTGTAACTTCGTTGCTTAGTTCTTTATTACCTCTTGGTCGATGCCTATGCTGGTGGACTGGTAGTTCCCGATACTATACCGAAGTCCAGTATCACTCAACTAGCAATATCTGAATGTTTTAAAGAAAGTGAGAACCGCACCGTCAGTCAAAAGAACGAACAATCTATGGACAAAGGCAACATCGGAAACACTAAGAAACAAGAACACCACTTGAGTACGGGACAAAAAAGAAAATGAAGACACACATACAGATGAACAACACTGACCCAATAAAAACCATGAGCGAGATCATGTGTACCGGTAGAGTAAGCATCTCCTGCTTCTTATAAGACACCCGTCGTGTTGAACATGTCAACTCCGGTAATAAAGTCGAATCCAGTAGTGGAAAAAAAACAAACTTTGTTGGTAAAGGGAAAGATCTGCTGTCATCTGGGAAACAGATATCCCATAACGATTCACAAGATCGTGATGTCGGCCGTAAAACTTCCGTAGCGATGACTTTAAAATTGTATTTTGACATCCCCTCATGTCGCTACTCAAGGCCCTCGCTACAGTGAAGACCTCGATAGAGCTCGGTTGCTTACAAATAGGATACTTAAGCGGGGGTATGTTACCTATAACCTTAAGTCGTCACCACAGAAGTTTTACGGGCGACATCTCGATTTTGTGGACCTCTGTGGGATATCTGTTTCCCATATGATAATACATCTTTCTCTTTGCCGCTAAATGTTTTTCCTCTATCGGATTTGACGTGTTTAACACGTCGAGTGTCTGATAAGTAGAAGGCGAAGCTTACTGTGCCGGTGCATCTGATCTTACCCAATGGTTTTTACTGGGTCCGTGTTGTTCATTTTTTTTAGACATAAGTTGTCGAAATGAGCACATGTAGAAACTAAATTAACAGAAGCTTCAGTATTTTATTATTACGTATGTGTGTGTGCCTCATTTTTCTTTTATGTGCGAGCTAATATAATATCTATTTTTTTCGATTTTGCTATTGTCCTTGAATTGTTTCTTTAAGACTATAGGGAATCTCCAAGATATAGCTGAGCTCCTTTTTGCTCAATTTGGTTATTTTTTGTCTCTATCAGCTTTTATACATCTATTGGTTTATGGTCCTAATAATATTTGTATGTGATCTTCACAAAAATCACATTAGGAATAAACCAGTGTTCCTTACAAAAAGTCAAAAGATCTGGCCAAAACGAGAACACAGAAAACCTTGACGTGTAACAGGTACAAAGCACAGAAATAAAACATCCAACATTCAAAACCAGGGTACTCACAGTGTGATCTTCCATGAAAACGAGAGCGACATCAGATGCTCCTGAATGCTTATCATGTCCTGCTCTGTTTTAAGCACCCGTCACACAGTCAGTGAGGCGCATAAGTTTCAAAACAATCTGTTAGTTAGCTGATTGGTTAATGTCATTTGCTAACCTGAGACAAAACCAATTGAAAAATGAAGGTACATGTTACTTCTCAAATCCTAAAACAGTACCAAGGTTGAATTTTGAAAAACTTTTGTAATCAAACATGGAAAGAGACATATCCGTACCAAAAACATAACTAGCAAAGACAAACGTAAAATTTAACAATACAACACAAAAAACTAAAGCTACAGTGTGAACTCTCATAAAACGAGAGCAGCATCAGGCGATTTGGAAGGGTAATCATTTCCTGCTCTGTCAACCCGTCACACTGCAAGTGATTAAGGGCATATCCAACAGTTTCATGTCATATTGTCATTTTCACAATTTTTAGATATATTGTGAAACAAGTGCGGATGATTCCAAAAATGACAAGAAAATAATGGGTCACCGATCTTGTTTCCATGGGAATCAAGGTTAAAAATTTGTTGATTTTGCGTTTTTTAAAGAAAAATCAAGTCTAGTTTGAAAAATGATGGATGAAATATTTTCGATCAAATCGATACCAAAGTGACAGAAAAAAATTCAAGATATTAAAGATTTACAGAAAAAATAATTTAAGGGGGTAGACCTGGGGAAGCCTAAAATTTTCCACTCGTTTAATTTTCTTGATATTTTCAGTATTAAAACTACACATGTTCATGTCGACTTTCAGCAATTTTCAACAATTTTTACCGTCCCGTTTTATGTCTAAAGGTCATCAAAAATACCCAGTTTCCTCATATTATTTGGTCCGTTCAGGACTTGATTATTGTGTATAAAATTGGCTCTAATTAAATTTGTATTTGATTTAAAATCATTTCAAATGCAAAATTCTGTAGTTTAGACTTNTGTGAAAGTAAGCATGAATGATGATAGTAAATTTGAATAACTTTAACTGAAATTCATGCGTGTTCTGAATAGTAGAGGATAAATTTTTACTCTATTTTGGTCACTATTAAACACTTCTTGTAAAAAATTCTGTCGTTTAATTTTCACCAAAAAATGGGAATAGAAAGAAAATTTGTATCTGTAAGATATATTAAAATTTTAGAAAATTCTACCGTCCCATTTTTTCTTAATTTAGAATAAAGTGGGTAAAAATCAATAAAATTACTGAATCTGTATTATAAATTACCTCCCTTGGAAGAAATCTGACTTTTACATATTTTCATTATTTTTAGACAGCATTGCAAAAATGTAGAGTAAAATGCACTCATTTTAAATAACTGGATGTTGGGTAATTGTTTTCATGACAAAATTAATATTTATTTGCTGTGTGGAAAATATTTTACAATTTTAAAATCTTGAAAATACCTATAGTAATGATTCTTTTTGTTTGTGTAAGGAATAAAAAAGTGAAAAACAGAGTTATCTCCTCCTACCCCAGGTCTACCCCCGTAATATGAGAAATTATTTCTATGCCTATAAATCGATGAATATGTAGCCCTTGTAACGGTAAAAGTGACATAAAATGTCCCCATTACAAATTAAAGTTTACAATATTTTACAGACTTCTCATATTGTCGATTTCCTAAAATTTTGATATTATGTACTTCTAATATGTTACTAAAAAATCTTAAAAACCACATAGGTCACCGAGTTCGTTTCCGAGTAAATCATTAAAATATGCAACGTTTAACAAATCTCCAATCGTTAACACCCATAAAGTCCGCCAAACTTGAAGGTACAAATTACCTTTCCCTAAGAAACAATATGAATTACTTTGTGACGTTACACTAATCAACGTCATATTCCCGGAAAACATTGCCTTCTTTTGTGTTTTCTATTACCTGTTCTGAAACTATTGGATATTCCCTTAAATCTACTTAAAAGTAAAAACCGCTAAAGTCAAATCCGGGGGGACTAGAATTTAGCTGAAAATGTCTGCCCTCATTTTGGACACTGACACGTTATATATTTCAATGGTGTCAGGGTGACGATCGTAGAGTTTCTTGAGGGATGAAATTAACATAGACTGAACAAATCTCTGACCAAGAAGCCCCTGGTATAATGCCCCTGCTCTGTTCCAGAAATCACTGTACAAACCACATGCTTGACAGTAATGATTAAACTGTCAAACGCACACTCCACATGCTTGAGAGGCAGTTATATTACTGTCAAGAAAGGGAAAGTTTGCAATAGACGTATTTACACTTTGGTCCGCCCTTTCTTTTAATTCACACAGGTTCCCGCAATTTCTACACCACAGAAGTAAAACATGACGTCACAATTCAAATTTTGATTGCTCCATGACGTCAAAAGTTTATTCGGAGACAAATGTGGGGTCATTTATGGCACGCGATAGTAATAAAAATGCGGTATACCTACGATAAATATCGAATAGCGATTTCCGTTTTTCGTTTCTTATTGGCTAAAACTATGAATAGCGTTTTCGGCTTAAACTCGAATTACCCATACCGATCGGAAACTATGGGTTTTCGTCAGAAAACCCTTGTTTCCGTTCAATTTCAATCGGAAACTAGGGTTTTCGGCGAAATACTATGTATACCGATCGGAAACCCCTAGTTAACGTGCGGTTTAACGAGTATTTCGCACGAAAACCCTAGCATTTTTGTTACTATTTCTCGCCATAGTCATTCGGAGACAAAATGCCGAGTGTGAATTTATGTATCAAGAAGTTAAAATCATCTAACTCTTCATATAGCTTAGATTTCAAACATCCATCTTCGTCAATATATAACAAAATATCTAGGCACGAAGCGGCAGTAGATGTTTTGTTGTCTCCCTAAACTTACGCCCGAAGGGACATTCCCGATGCAAACATTCTTAAATCCTTGGACCTTCGAGAGAAAGTACACCGTCTGTGCAGCGAGAGCTGAAACTAACGGGCCAAGTAAAAATGTCACTGTTCTTCCTGTACATGCCCCTGCAAAAATCTGGCCTCAGACGTGCAAAGTAAATGGTCAATCGAGAGTTGCACAGAGCCAATTTCCACAGGAATCCACAACGTCTGTCGAAAAACTCGACCCAAACCTCGCGAAAATACATTGTCAGTCAAAAATTTTGACACCCCGACTACGAAACTCCAAGTGCACCCAATCTGAATCAGTGTACTTGCTAACAAAATATGCCTCAACTCTCTTTACCAATAAAAAAGGTGCACCTACGTTATCAATCTAAATGGCAGGACCACCGATGTACCAAATCTGCAATTACTGGCCACAGTCCACTGCATGACAGGGTTGTATGAAGACTACAAAAATCAAAAGCCTAAATGCCATGGCAATGGACAAGACTGGTTTAGGATAACCGTTGAAGAGATCTTTCGAATTTTTCAAAATCCACATTCGATTCGCTTTTAGGCTTCCGCATTGTTTAACACAAAACCTCCGGCAGTAAAGTCAGTTCGGTAGAGTAAAAAACAAATTTTGGTGCCAAAGAGAAAGATCAGTTGTCATCTAGGAAACATATATCCCATAGAGGTCCACAAGATCGCGATGTCGACCAAAAGACTTTTGTAATGATGACTTCAGGTTATTACATACCTTTGCTTAAGTAGCCTATTTGTGAACAACCGAACTCTATCGAGGTAGTCACTGTATCGACCAGGGGCTTCTGAGTAGCAAATGAGTCAGGAGATGTAAAAATACAATTTTAAAACATTTACATACTGCAAGCTGAGTGATACTGGACTTCTGAATAACATCGGGAACTAAGAGTCCACCGGCAAATTAAGCACCGAAGTTACTTTTACAGCGTTGCTTTCGTTTCTTAGTGACAGATAACCAAATGTTTGATTTACTCTCATTTCATGACACATTGGACTTTGGAGGACTGAAAATGAATGAAGTTTTAGTGCCCAGTAGATGTAAGGGAGTTGATTGTTTTTACCACGAGGGGATCTTCAAATACACTGGATTTCTTGATTTCATTGATGAACAAATAATTAGATATGATATAAGAAAATGTACATGGGACAAAATCTATAGAAATATAAGTTCAGATTAGG
The DNA here is from genome assembly GCA_002080025.1 of Modiolus philippinarum. Taxonomy (NCBI): domain Eukaryota; kingdom Metazoa; phylum Mollusca; class Bivalvia; order Mytilida; family Modiolidae; genus Modiolus; species Modiolus philippinarum. Next base: position 40,758 of record MJUU01054305.1, on the reverse strand, counting down.
CAAACGGAAGAATGCTTTCAAGCTTTTTCCATTTCTTTTCTTTTTTTCATTTTTTTATTTCAAGCACCAGATGCTATTCACATCTATTGACTGAAATGTCCCGTGTACATTTCAAGCACCGGATGGAACTCCCATTTATTGGATGCAATTTCCAATTATTGTCTTAATGGACCTGATCCAGTTGGACAATGTCTCAACGTTTTTTCGCTTTCTTTGCCCACTTCCTAGCATAGTCCTCAACTGGATTCATCAAAATCTTGAAGTCGTAGTTTCAGTTGATGTGTTGGGTTTCACGGAATTCGGGACCATATGAGAGGATATCTCGTAGTTTGAGGTTGTCTACGATATCTTGGTAACCAGTTAAAATGTGTCATGCCTGTGCATTTTACTTTTTTTGTCAATCAAGTTTTGGCTTTGCATTCCAATTTTTATTGATGCTCCTTGCGGACCAGAATAGAATAACGTCGACATAAATTTATACTCAAATAACAGTATGATAAAATTTATTGAAAGCGATTTCGCCAAAAGAAAGTTATTACCTATTAGTCTTTATAAAATAACACTTGTCTTAAGTTTTCCGTTGATGTTCGTTGCCTTTGTTTCTGTTATTTAATTTATGTAAACTTCTTTTATTGTTCATTGGGTTGTTTACTGAAACACTGTCCCAACAGCTGCTTATTCAGGGAATTGTTCAACCTTTGTTAATTTCATCCCTCAAGAGATTCTATGGCCGTCACTATAGCATCACTGAAAGATATGACGTGTCAGTATCCCAAATGAAAATGGACATTTTCAGCTAGATTCACGTCTTCCTGGATTTGACTACCGACTTTGACATTTTCCCGTATTGAATCGCTCAAAGTGTGACGGGTGCTGTTAACAGAGCAGGACATGCTTACCCTTCCGGAGCACCTGATGTCACTCTCAGTTTCACTGGAGTTCACACTGTTTTAAAGTCTAACGTCATTGTTTTCTGTGTTCTCGTTTTTGTCCTGTCTTTGGACTTCGATTTTTGTGAATTTCTCCCCTTTGTTCCTTCGGTGTTCTACTGCCGTTGTTACTGCTGTTGAATTACCTTCTAAATAATATTATGTGTGAAACGATGACAATTAGAAACCTTCCATCACAAGTGAATTGTGTTACAATAACGTTATTAAAAGTAATTGTTCTCTTTACAAGTAAGTGTCGTCCTCATTGCCTCTTATATATTTTTTCCAACAGCGATAAAAATGAGATTCGTTACATTATGACAAACGGATTCGGAAATTTTTACCATTGGGTCTCCACGCTAATATGGAAAACTTACGATAAATATTATGTTCGGAAAATTTTTCCCTCCAATAAATGCCGTCGGAGGATAATGACTTCAAATGTCGTTAAAGGTCATAGATTTTTTTTTTTGAAAACGTTACTTCCGGGTAAAATTTTGTACCATAAAGTGCCAAACTTGAAAGCCGCTTACAGGCTAGAATTCCAGTAACAAAGGTGACCAAATTGTTGATAATTTGACAAGTTTTTACTTAAACAGGGAGATAATCTTGGCGCTTTTTTTGTTTTTTTTTATCATACAATATTATTGTAACAGTTTTATTTGTATATATCAAAGGGTAATGTAAAACGTGCTCCCTAATGATTAAATTTAATCATAAAATATTCTTGTGATTTAGTTCTCTGATGTTTAAATTCAATAGTCCTCATTAAATGTTTATGTTCATTTAACATTGATTGCTGTCATTTATCAATATCCTATATGCACTGAAAATATATCTAACAGAAAGTTAACGAAGACATAGTTGCTCTAATTTCAATACATGAAATTTCTAAATAAAAAAAAAATCTTAATCTTACGGTACTTAAATCTGCAACGAAGAGTCCATATCGCAGTGCTAATTCTTCTTTCAATATTTACCGGTATAACCCATCATTTCTTTTGAAATGCCTGTACCAAGTACAATTTTTCCGGTAGTTTCCATCTGATTTGTATGTTTGTCTCATGGACTTTAGCTCTTGACAACTCTGTTCGGTAATTATGTTATTACCCCCCCATTTCCACCTGCTTTGTCTTATCGCCTGTTGGACTTTGCTTCTTGGCAATTCTGTTCTGCAATTTTGTTATTACTCTTATCATTTTTTTACAATAACTTTGGTATTTAGTAATTTATTACCACTGAGTCGATGCCTCTGCTGGTAGACTGTTAGTCCCCGAGGGTATTCACCAGCCCAGTAGTCAGTACTTCAGTGTTTACCCGCAGCTGATTTTCGTTGTAAATTACAATATTTATTTTTTTTTAACTTTTGTTTAAACTAAGGTTTATCTCCCCTGTGCAAAGCTCTGTCCTTAGCTGATTTTGGCTTTCTAATTAGATCATATATGATTATTTGTCCTCCAAATGTTTTTAACACCTTTGACTTATGGTTTTCTAAATGTTTAGATTTTATCATCACTGAAGAGACATTACTTGTCGAGATGGACATATGCAGAAATCAAATTTACATTTAGTTGGTATTTAGTTATTTATATGTGTGTTGAAAGTGCATATAACTGATAGTTCAGTAACAGTCAAGGATATTACTGTCTGATGGATCGAATCAACATAGCAACTCAAAAGATTGGATCAACATAGAAACTCAAAAAATTTGATTAACATAGAAACTCAAAAAATTGAATCAACATACATCTTTTTTTTTGTTACAGTAACAAATTCTACCATTCTATCATTTAATCCTTTACAAAATAATGATTTGATTTGAATAACGATTTTTCGTCGATTGAATTCGTCATATGTATCGTAGTGAGATCTTTCTGAACAGTTTGCCGTGATAACTTCCTTATTGCAAGAAGCTAATTAACGTATGGTATTTCAAAACATTTTATGTAGGCATTTCACTTGTGTCATTTTTAGATGCCTGATTAATGTATTTATATAAATATCAAAGGTATAACTCGGCAGTAATTAATGTAGGAAAGATAACAGGAAACACCCACAATGGCCGAAAACTACAATCACATACCACAATCTTCCAGATTTCTGCACAAGAAAAATGTCTTCAATGTTTGAAATTTATGTAAAAATGGATAACAGGAAACACCTACAATGGCTGAAAATTATAATTACATGCCACAATCTGCTATGGAATTACATATGAAAAACACGAATAAGAGAAAAAACAAACATAGACAACGATAGAAACTCGAGACTTGGTACCGACACTAGCAAAATCCAGTAGTAGGGTTAAACCGGTTTATGGGTACCCAAACCTCCCCTTTATCTGTCCCGTGTCCCTATAGTATAATAAATATACGAATAAAATCCAATACAGGTAGACTACTAACTCCATGACCATAATCTTGAAAATACGCAATTTTGAAAGATGGGTCAAGGGGTGCTCGCCGCTAAAATGCAATTACATACAATTATGGCACTTCTACGAGATCAATATGGGGTTTAACTGAGCAATAAAGTAATATTGAACGAGGGTTTACCCCGAGTTCAATATTATCTTTTGCGCTCCGTTAAACCCCATATTGATCGAGTATAGAAGTGCCATAATTGTTTTATTATATTTGATTGACATGACTGATGACAAACAAAAGAGGAGTGGTATATTTCATTGTGAGTGTTAAAGGGGTGTGGCCTGTAAATGTCAATCAAAGTAAGTGTGCAATATGATGATTTATCATGATCAACTGTGCAATATGATGTTTTATTGAGTAGATACATTTCTATACTTTATACATAGAAATAAAAGTACAAATATAATAATGTCCATTATTAAAATCAATTTGACTTATCCACTAGTGATTGTTAAACTTTACCGATATTGCATTTTTGTGCTTGTTGCATTGAACAAGGATGTGTATAGTGTACAAATTCTTGCATTGAAGAAAAAAATCATGTTGTAAAAATATTAAATGTCATTTAAAATAGACAAAAATATGAATATTGGTGTACAAGGAGAACAACTAAATAAAATTAAAAAAATAGGAAAATTATTAATCTTCAACATTTATAAAAGGGAGAAAAATGACCAAATGTTCAGAATTAAATCCTTTAACCAGGCCGACAAAAGAACGGGTATTTCACCTTTCACGAGGAAACAATTCAAAGGTATTTTTAAAAAAGAACTTTCTTCATACATGTTTTATAAATAAAAATTATTTAAGGAAAGGAAACTTAGGTCTACCCAAGTAAAAGGTAAAACAATCTGTACCAAAACATTAATCTTGTACATGTATTTTTAGGTTGTACGTTCAACAGTGCAACTACATATATCTATTTCAAAGGGAGAAAAAGCGTTGTGTAAAACTGGTAGCCGTCAGTTTTTAAATGGGGTAAATAACAAAATTACCGATCAGGGTGATCACGAGCCGAAGTCCATGAGACTAAAAGACAAATCTGGCAAAACAGTCGACCGCAATAGTCCTGACTTGGTACAGATATTTGAAAATAAATGGTGTTAAACCGGTTTTATGGCTAGCCAAACCTCCCTGTCCATTGCGGTAGTGTTCGCTAGTAACTCAACAGCAATTGCCATTGAAAGGTCGTAAACAGTTAAAAGAAACGGTCATCCCAGTATTAAGTAAAGAAAGAATATGGAATCAGAGTTCGGACCGAAACTTCAATTTTTGTCCAAAAGGGACTGATATCTATTAAAAAACCTTTTTTATCGTATGCGACGGAATTTTTGAAGCCTTGATTAAGAAGGGGGTCACGGAGATAACTGTGTCTAATGAGAAAGTCTATATAATTTGTACTTTCTCTTGTGTAACGAATCAGCTGTAAAACATACACTCCGTAAGCAGGAGAAGCTGGAATATTACTGTTCATGTTAGGGAAATTGATAATTTTGATATATAAATCATCCCTTTTGTCATAAATTTTAGTACTGAGATGACATTTTCGAGTTGTGAGTCCAAAAAAGAAGATTATGCTGTTTCCGTCAAACATATTTGCACATAAAAATGCACAACATACGGCATCTTTATTGATTTACCATATTACGTAGGCATGTGTTGAATGTCAGGGACGAAGCATTTGCATCTCGTCGTTTATTTGTTTCGATTTTTGTGGATTTCCCTCCTTTATTCCTTCGGCATTCTACTGCCGTTGTTTTATTTTTTGTTTTTTATTTTTTTTTCTTGCCAATTAGTTTTACAATTGTTTTGTTGTGTGGATTTTGGACTTTGTTTCTTGATCTTTCTTGACAATTCTGTTCGGTAATTTTGTTATAACCCCTATTTTATACGTCTTTTTCGAGATCCTTTTATTTCCGGAATGACGTAACATGTAAAAAGACTTTCCCGGCATTTTCAGGTTCACAAACAATTTCGGTTTATTGCATAGCAAACACACATAATGTCAATGCGTCTGTGAAATGCTATCTAATTTGTAACTCCAGGGAATTTTACTTTTCCAGTGAAGATGAGTACTTGATCTGAATGACGTGATTTTATTTGCACATTTTAAAAGAAATTTGTTCCAGTTAAATCGACGCAAATGCGACAAAATCTAAGTTCACTTCCAAACGTAAAAAATCTTGAGGGTACCAACCCTTACCCCCTGGCATCTGGAATACTACCAAATTTTGTGTAAGGCGTCTGGAATACTCTCTAAAAGAGAGGGGGCGTACGGAATACTATTGGTTGCTAGCGCGGACACGAGGCGTAGTCGGTCGGGTTAACACAGATCCAAAAGTTTCAGGGGGGGAGGCGTTCAATTTAAATATTTGAAACTGGTTAGGTGTTCTGAAATGTCTCTGAATTCCGATGTAATTTTACCCCTGTTTCTTAAAGATCTGAAATAAGTAACACTCAAATATCATCATTACAATTTTACTTTCATATTTTTTCGCTGCTCCCGGATGTCGCATCTCGTACTTGTTTGCTATTCTGTCTCAACAACAGAGAAACACGTACAAAATACGGCGACATCAACGTACGGCGTACGAAACATGGTTTAAAATGGTCGGAATACGAAAAGGGGGTTGGTACCCTCAATCTTGCCTTACTCTGCAGACAAAGCAGTCATGTTACTGTGGTTCTTAACTTCAAGCTTCATAATAAAATAGAATAAAATTTTAACTACAGTTATAACTGTTTACATCATTCTGTGAGTGGAACTTGTCAAATAAGATATTCGTATCGTCTTTCCCTCCGCCTATCTCAGCCTGCAGAGCCCTTCCACAAAAGCCATATCCGGTTGTCCCGAACTTATCAAGAGGTTGACCTGAAGTTATCAAGGCAATTCTCCCAATGTTTGACAAGCAATATCCTTTTTATCCGTTTTGCAAGAAATAAATCTTAATTGGATAAAAAATCTATTATATTTTCCGTTCTCAATTTTGTAAACAAATTACCGCCACCAATACACAAAAATAAAAACGAGACGTTCGAAAAAATACGGAAACTAGGTCGCTGATAACTTCAGCAGAGCCACCATTTTGTTTACATTATGACGTCATAAAAGTGCCTAGGAGAGGACAAATGTAAACAATAAGAAGTTCTGCAATGAAAAAATCGACTTTATTTCGATTTGTTAACATGTTTCGATGAAAAAATTCTAAATTTAATAACGTTTGCCGAAAAAAATGTTGTGAAGTAATAAAATAACTACAAAACATTTCCCATTTAGTAAAAAAACGAATGAACCTAATTTCCCGCGCAACCTTGGGAGAATTTGACACAAAACCTTATAAACTATTGTATAGAAATAAGAAATAAAAGACGATAGACAAGTTATCTGAATTTCGAAAGCTGGAATATTGTAAAATATCATCCCGCTCGCCAGAATATGAAGCTTGGGGGCTCATTCGCTGCTCTCACTCGCCCCTGTGCTTCATATTCTGGCTCTGGGATGATATTTTACTATATACAGATGACAAAATCCAGATAACATATACTTATTTACAGCAAGTGCCAAGCGGAAGACGTCAAGCACGGCAACGTCACTATTATCACGAGACAAAGTGCTAAGATTAGTATGTTGTCCCGTAGTAAATGTATCTCGAAAACGCCCTATTGTACATATTAATATAGTTAAAAAACCGAAATGAACATATAGCTTTTCATCATGAGTGATTTTTAGCAAGTAATTTGGTATTTGACTGTTAACGCAATAGGCTATGAATTTATCTAAAAAAAGGTCACAATTTAGTAAATACTTGATCACATAATGATTTAGCAACGTCTGGTCCCATTACCATATAGACCTTTCCCACACAAGAGAGGTAAATGTTCAAAGGACGTCAATGATTCCAATATGTGTGTGTTGTTCAATTTCTCGTTTAATTATCCGTCGGATTTATTTTGATTTACGTTAACTTTAATGATTTATGTACTGCGTGGAGTAGTAGTTAATACCCTGAGGACGTATGCCCAAATGGCTGTAACTTATTTGTACTATGACCCTGTGGTCAATGCAAAATTGAAGTTTGTAATAATTCAGGTGAGGGTCTTTCAGAAATTGGACCCTAGATTATGAAAAAGAAGAATTAAGAGGATATCTGATAAAATTCTAGGCTAATGGCACAAATAATAAAAATAAAACAATCGGCAAATATTATTATCCATGCCGTTCGGAATTCATTTCATAATAGTTTGCATAACTAAGATGAAATTGATCTTGAAAATGCATAATGTTAATTCCAGTCATTGACATGCGATTCTCATTTTGTTATCTTTATGATATCTATCAGCTATCGGATGTATATAAATTAACCATTTCTGTTCATCATGATAGAATATTAAAATTTAATGACGTACGACATTTGGTTCTGACAACTATCCGACTAATTAAGAGTTTTTGTCAAAACAACTAAATAAAAATATGATACATTGAATACATAGCTGACAACTGAATATTTGATATGTATTTCCAGAGATGGTGTCATTGACTTTATGTTTACTTAGTACAACGTTAAAAGAGAATAGGAAACTAAGTGTTGAATTTTTTATATGAAAATGGTCCCTGAAAATCCCTTACTATCTAGGTATAGACGTAGTATTTATTTACCATGTATAATGCTGCATTTGTGCTAAAGTTGGTCCTGAATTATTCAAACTGTTACTGGTTTCATATTTTGTTCATGTAGCTATCCCATACCTTATGTTGAATTTATAAAAATTTACAGGTATTACATTTATGTGTTTTCTTTATATTCCTTTTTAGCTCACCTGGCTATGCCAGTTTGAGCTATTGCCATCACTTGGCGTCCGCCGTCCGTCCGTCCGTTCGTACATCGTTCGCTCACGTTCTTGAGAATATATGAATGAATTTGAACAAAACTTGGAATGTATGATCCTTATGAGGAGCTGATCAAGTGTTGCTACTTATGTGCCGATTTGTCGTCTAACATGGCCGCCAGCAAGAAACTAAATTTTAACGTTGGACCCAATGGAAAATGCATACAAAGAACTTCTTTTTGAAAACACTGGCTTGCTTTGAACCATACTTACCATTGATAATGCTTATGAGGTGCTGACTAAGTATTTTATTTTGGTGCCGATCCGTGATCTTACGTGACCGACAGCATTGCATTCTATGGGAAATGCCAACAAAGATCTTCTAGAGAACTGCTGAATGGATGTAAATCAAACATGGCATGAATGATGCCCGTCAGGTGCTTACATATTTTTTCTTCTCATTCAATTTTAAAATGATTAAAGCAACAGGATAATTATGTGCCGATTTGTCGTCTAACATCGCCGCCAGCAGGAAACTAAATTTTAACGTTGGACCCAATGGAAAATTCATACAAAGAACTTCTTTTTTAAAAAAATGGCTTGCTTTGAACCATACTTGCCATTGATAATGCTTATGAGGTGCTGACTAAGTATTTTTACTTTGGTGCCGATCTGTGATCTTACGTGACCGACAGCATTGGATTCTATGGGAAATGCCCACAAAGATTCTCTAGAGAACTGCTGAATGGATGTAAATCAAACATGGCATGAATGATGCCCGTCAGGTGCTTACATATTTTTTTCTTCTCATTCAATTTTAAAATGATTAAAGCAACAGAATAATGATATATATGTTTTATAATCTTTAATTAATTTTGCTTTATTTCAAAATGGGGCAGCAATTTAATAAATAGGAAAGTAATACGGAACTTTCGAGAGAGAAAATCTCGTGTAATTGAAGGCGGAAACGATCGCCTCGGATACCAGTAAGAAGGAAAACTGGATTTCTAAACCTATTGAAATAATTATATACCACATAGAAAAAAACTTGTAAAAGTGTCATTCGAAAGGTGTTTTTTTCCTCTGTGCCAGTCTTTCAGAATGTGAGCTTTGGTTGCTAATTAACTTATCTTTGAAAAGAAATTTTTGTCACATAATTTACGGTTGCAATAGAAGTGTTGTTTTATTTGCACAATCTGAACATGTATTTTAAGTGATTTTGTAACATCTACATTTGCAAAGTATCGCTTTATTTCTTAATTCACTTCGGTATTTTGCTTTTTTAAAAATAAATTACATGATTTCAAATTGAAAACTTCAGTTAGATGTCGTGTGGTCGCTTAATGCTCTCATGTTGATATGCCTGGCACCTGAATCGGTTTTCAGGGGCTTTGCCTACAGAGCTGCCGGGAGCGTCCCCAGGTGGTGGAGAGGGAAATGCCCTGTCTTTGCGGGGTAGTCAGGTCATAATACGGAAAGCCTGACTGCGAACCATTGTAGCCAAACTGTGTGGAGGAACGCCACGCTCAATGCAGTGTAAAAAACCCTTTCTATATTTCTCTAAAGAAAGCAGACGCATTGGATGTCGTATAGAAGGCTAAATTTCCTGCCCCCTACCCATTTCTCCTCTTTTCCAGTGGCAATCAAAAGTCGTTGCCCCGGTTGTCCCTTCCTCCTTTTTACTTACAATTTTTGTGAATTGTTTAACTTGTTCTCGTCCTGATATACATGTAGCTGAAATATTGCTCATTGAACGTTAAACTATAACTAATCAATCAATTATGTTGATATGTTAATCAAATTGTGCAATTTGATATTTCATATATATCTACATCTCAAATGACTGCTTATTTTAAAAAGGTAAATAAGTTACATATTTTATGACGTTTATTGTTTCATATTTAAAACTACCAGACCAATTAATAGCTTACCGATGAAACAAGTAACATAATTAGTAATGAGATATATGGTAAATCGGATATTTATTGTTTTGTATTGATGAAATAGATATTTGATATGTTTTGCTACACGGCATGTCATTGACATGGATATATACAAAGTTTTAACATGGCACCACCCTAAACTCTGGGAAGGAAGAATTGTTACAGCATGAAGGAACGATTTGGGTTTAGAACATTTCAAAATTGCCTAAAATGAAGCTTCATTTAAAAACTAACCAATAATAACTACGAAATTCAGCGAATTACAAATGTTCTTATATAAGACTTTGTGATGTTCGTATGTGTTGTGGTATATCATGTCTTTGTTGTGTCTTTGCTTTTCGATTTGTGATTTGCTCCCTCGTTATTATATGGCAGTGTTCTCTACTAGTGTTAACCACTTATACATGTAACTTGATATATTTTTTTATCGGCAATATGTACATTTTTCTCTTTGATCTTACTGACTGATATTGTCAGTATCTCCGTAATGACCTGATACAAGAAAATATCAGGCAATGACGTCACTAATATGAAGTCATGACTTTTATGACGCTGCCGATAAAAACAATAATAGCAGTTTTGAAGGTCTCGACAGAAAATATCACTAGTATCACTAGACTCGCCGCGATACGGTGATATATTTTTATCTCGACCTTCAAAACTACCATTATTTTATATTGTGATCAAAGTCATGCGAGATCACATTTATAATGATATCAAATTTATAAGATTGAAGACAAGACCTGCATACTCATGTTCAAAAGAAAACTATGTATTTTACATTTCTTACTCTAAATCAACCAAAAAAGACGAGAAAAACATACATTATGGCCACAAGGTAACAAATCTTAATGCACTACATTTTAATAAAATACTCCAATACTCCAAATGTGTTTATTATGTTATTACTATAATATTGAACAGTATTTTTAATGTTTAATTTAAGAGTTATCATACATCTACCTCATTGAAACAATCTATACATCAATTTGTTTTATTTTCTTTTTTAATTTCTTTTAAAGCATAAAGGTATCAAAAAAGACAAAAAAAATATATGGCAATTTAACAAAACTTCATAAAAAGGAAAGCAATTACATGAAAAACTAAAAACAATACATACAAGAGTTGTTGCTTTCAAAATCAAGACGATCATCAGTGATCATGAAGTGTACCTGTCACACTTGGCTATGAGTCTGCCTGTCTTGCAATGAAACTGGTGTGCACAGTTCCTATTAAGCTATTTTCATTTGATTATAAGCTTGAAATTGTACACTTACTACAGATTTGCACTTACGCCTTATAGTATCTGTTGGTGAATAAAGCTATATGACAAAGTTATGATTTTGATGGTGATGACTAATCACAGAATGATAATGAGGACAATGATATGATTTTTTATGCTCCAAGAAAATTCCTGCTATGGAAATTAAGATGAGTACATTGAAGACATTATTACAACTGTTTCAAGGTCATTTTTAAAACAGAAGAATAGCATGCATGCAATAGCTTCAACTATCACTGTTGTCAATAGAGATATATTATTTGCTTTGCAATATGCATAATAAATTTGGTTAAGTGGAAAAAACAATGAATCTGTTTTAAATACAAACAGGTTGGATTATGCTAACGAAGAAATGAAATGAAAATAAAAAAATTCAGATAACAGAAAAAGACAGCATAAAGAAACGAACTGGGCATTTTAAAAATAAAAATATGTTGCGAGACAGTTTAATGTCATATAAATTAGACAGAATAAGAAGGTATGTATAGCTGTCGTGCAAGAAGAACAACAAAAAATAAAACTAAAATCTAAAAAATATATGTACAAGAAAGAAAAGGCCCAAATTTTTGGAGTTAAGTCCTTTTACGAGGGTGAACTAGTCATTATACTACCAAACATTAAGCATCAACAGTCACATAAAGAGGATTTCCATTGACCGGTGTTATTGTAAATAATAAAGATCTGATAAAGACCTCGAATATTAAATGAACGTGAATAATTGTATTTAAATATATAATGGTCTAACAATTCGAAGAGGAAATTTATAACAAAATACCGAAAATAATGTTACAATATACAAAAATAAATATACAACTTTACTGTATCTTTCTAAGCTAAATAATCACTGCCACATTCAAATGAGTGATGAAATGACATAAGATGAAACTTGTTTGTTGTACTTGCTGTGGAAACATCGGCATTATTATAGTGTCAATTTTAAATTTTTGAGTACTACATTTTTAGTATTAAATTAACCAAATACCGAACTTACTTATACTTAGTTTCTGCATATGGCAATTTCGACAACTTATGTTTCTTCAATGTCGACTGAAACTTAACATTTGGAAGACCATCAATTCAAAAATATTAAAAAACTTGTAGAGAACAAATCACCAATATAAACTAAATTGAAAACCAAAAAAAACAAAAACAAATAAGGCCAGAATTTTTCATGAGGTCAATACCCCCAAGAGGAGTTTTAGGTACCCATAAACCGGTTTGACCGTACCACTGGTTTTTTGCCTGTGTCAGTACTCAGTCCAGATGTCCCGATTCCTATCATTTTTTACATTTGTCTTTTGCCTTATTTCTGTTTTTCCTGTGTAGTTCCCTGACAGATTGTAGCGCGTAATTGTAATTTTCGACCATTCTAGATGTTTCCTGTTATCCCTTTTATTTCATTGCAAGTTTCCAAATATAATCGGCTTCCAGGTGAGCATCAAAGAACTGACTACTTGGCTGGTGAATATCCTCAGGGACTAACAGTCCAATATAGAGCTAGCTGTATATCTAATTACTGCATATGTCCATTTCGACAACATATATCTCTTAAGTGCAGATTAAATCTTAACATTTGAAGATCATCTATGCAAATGTGTATACAAAAATGCTAGAGGACAAATAACCACTTTCATTGAAAACCTAATCAGTTAAGGACAGAGTTTTGCAAGATAGAGATACCCATTAGTTTTTTTAAACCTTACCAAAATTTAGATATTGCAAGTTTAAAAAAATCAGATCAGCAACGAAGCACCAATGGTGAAAAATAACTAAATACCGAACTTGCTATAAACTTAGTTTTTGTGTGTGGCCATTTTGATAACTTATGTCTCATCAGTGCAGAATAAATAAATTAATTATTCAAAGTAATAAATTAAAGAATAACATCTTCTCTTGATACACAAATGAATAGAGTGAAGTTTTGTAAGGCCAATATTTCCTTCGAAAAAAATAGATGAATCAAGATATGTAAGTCAAGTCAAAAGAAGAAAAGTAGCCATTCTAAAGCGGCATTCTATTCATCTATTCTCTTAATGATTTCCAAGAAGATCGCTGGCTTTTTGCAACAGATGACCTGATATTGCGCTGTTCCATTGGCATTATATTTGAATTTAACGTACATTGTAATTTATTTTACTTTTTATCTTTGCTGTCCAGCCTTAAACATCAATTAAAATTAAAAATTAGGAATCTGTAACAGTTTCTTTTTCGTTATGATAAATCTGTTATTGCTTGATTTCCTTTCATTTTTTTCTTTCATTATTCCATTTATGTTAGTCCATTGATCAATTTCGCACTTTACGGTGAGTAATTCCTAACTCTTAACCCAATTTGCACATTTTCATCACCAATAACTTTATAACAAATCATTTTACTTGAACAATATCGGTATCCGCCGTAATAATAAAAATAAACGACCAGATATCTAATAAGATATGTTGTTATTCCCCAGAAGAATTCGCAGAGTGAAAAGCATGGATAACAATAATAAAGATATTATAGCTGGGACAATTATCCAAAAAAATCTAATAAACTATATTGTAGTCATATTACACACAAGGGGAATAACTCATGGGCAAAAATTTACTGTTTCATTAGAGATATATAATACTTTATTTCATCAGATCTAGCCCAAGAGGATCAAACTTTTAGATTAATTTGAAACAAAAAAAACTCATTTTGACCTTCACTATAAGTTAGTACATTGAACCACAAATTGAAGTCAATCTCGAAAAGTTGACATTGGTAACATACATCGTATACTCCTTTCTCGAGTTGAGCGTAACGAAACGGATGGAAAAGACGTAGAATTTCTTTTCTCATCTGCACTGGAGAGACATAGGTTGTCGAAAGCGTATATGCATAAACTAAATTCACAGTAACTTCGGAATTTTTTGTTTGTGTATTCAAGTGTAAGAAAATCTGATCTTTAATTTTGATCGAATGCAACTTCCTATATCTTCCGTGAAATACATCAGGAAACATATTGACACCTATACTGTTCAAGTAATGTCGTCGCCATCTGAGTGTACTTTACATTGTGAAGTTAGGTGTTTTATGACGTTAAGTCATGGTTGCAATTGTTGTTTTACAAAAATGAACACTTGTGGTTGATCATTTACCTGTTGGAGACGGGGTCGCATTCATCGAAATTTTTGTTTTATTTTGTCAGGGTGAGGTTTATTAAAATTAGAGGCAAATAGTTTATATAAATTGAAGTTAAGCAAACCTTTTGTCAAACGATTTGAGGCCAAATGACATCAATATCAGTTCGATTGCAGCTATATAAAAAAATATACCGGTACAGAAGTCGAATGTGCAATTAAATAAAACGGCTTTTTTGTTTGGTCGTTGTTATTCCAATCTAAGAAATTTCTAAAATCTGTTATAATAAATTCAACATAACTACGGTATTTAGTTATTTGTTACCACTGGGTCGATGCCACTGCTGGTGGACTGGTAATCCCCGAGGGTATTCACCAGCCCAGTAGTCAGTACTTCGGTGCTGACCCGAAAACCGATTCTATTTGGAACATTACAATATCTAATTTTATGTAAATTTTGTTGAAAACTAAGGAGTATCTCCCTCATGAAAAGCTCTGTCCTTAGCTGATTTTGGCTTTACATTTTGATCATATTGGTTATTTGTTCTCTATCAGTTTTAAAGATCTTTGGGCTTATGGTCTTCCAAACGTTTAGATTTTATCTGCACTGAAGAGACATAAGTTGTCGAAATGCGCATATGCAGAAATGAAATTCACAGTAACTTCGGTATTTAGTTATTTGTTATAACGAATTAAATTCGTTATAACAAATTCTAAAATTTGTTAAAACGAATTCTTGAATTTGTTATAACGAATTAAATTTGTTACAACAAATTCAAAAATCTGTTATAACGAATTCAAAAATATGTTATAACGAATTCAAAAATTTGTTATAACGAATTCAAAAATTTGTTATAACGAAATATATAGAAATGTGATTTGTGATTTTTTTAGCACTGGAATGAACATTCTTTTCACTGTCTTAGACCTTAAATAGCAATTGCTGTTGAGTTGCTACCTGACACTTCCGCAATGGAAGGAGGGGGAGGGTTTGATGCGCCGTGGAACTGTTTTAACTCATCATTTCTTTTGAAGTGCCTGTGCCAAGTCAGCACCATTAGTCTACACCTTTATGGTGGACTATTCTCGGTGGTTTTTCACCTTTTAATTTCGGTTCTTGACGATTCTGTTCAGTAATTTTGCTATTTCCCGCATGTACGACGTTGAAATGTATTTTGTATTTCTTATAGCTCTGAACAATAAAAAAAAGAAAATAGTGAAATGTGAGTAAATAAATGAATTGAAAAATAAAAAAAGGATGCAGTGATTATTGGCTTGTGTTGCTCTGTGGTTTGTTTTCTTGTATTTCATTTTATGTTACCTATATTTTTTAAAGATGAATTTTAATTTAAACATTCATACATTGGAATTAAAAATATTGCAACAGAAACTGAAGCTTCTGTTTATTTACACCCATTAACATGGATCATGCTAACTTAAAACTACGTTGAAAAATTAATGAAACATATTCGATGTGACATCTTCTATATTATTATCTTCATCTCCAATTTTTATTCATTTGGAAACGATATAGTTTTCATATTTTATGACATATATTGTTTGATTTATAAATCTACCAGACTAATTAATAGCTTACTGGTTTCAGATTTTAATAAAAACAAATTCAATAATGAAACAAATAACATAAACAGTAATAAAATATATAGGACATTGGATATCTTTTGTCCTATATTGAAGACATGAATATTTGATATGTTTTACTATAGGGTAGTTCATTGAGATGGACGTTATACACAGTGCACGGTTTAGACAAGGGAGCAACCATAATTGCAAAATTCGTGTCTGAAGAAATAATAACAGTATAAGCGAATGATCAGGATTCGTTCTGGAAGATAGAATTTATAAGATTAAATACTATACTTTTAGGGAATACTAGGTAGTACGTTATTTTTGTACACTTATTAACTCATAAAATCCTAAAAATTTAACAACACAATAAAAATGTTTTATCGCTAATTTGCATGATTTCCAATTGTTACCTGGCGAAGGTAATACTTTTATGACTGCACTGCGCTGGTATGAACATATTATCTTCAATCTCTATGGAACGTTAGCAACAGAGTATTAATACGACGCGTGAAACAAATTATCCCCAGAAAGTAAGCGCTATATTATCCAAAAATTATTTATTTAACCTAAAAAAAATATTTCTGTAGCAAAAGAAACATATATCTGGTATATATCAATAACAGAATTAGCGATATAAATAATATTAGTAATTTGTTTTGCTTGGATGGATTGCATCTCGTGCTATCGCACTCGATGCAATACAAGCAGAGAATTCCATACTCGCAAAACATACAATTTATCAGTAAAACCAAATCATCTTTGATTATGGTGTGATTTACGAGTGAAGTTTTCATACACTGCAAGTGAAAATCTTAGAAAGGACTGCATTTTTTTGCGTTATAGTCTTGCAAAATAATTAATGTCAACTAATATTATAGTCTTGCAAAATAATTAATGTCAACTAATATAAAGAAATAATCCATATATATCACAAAACACATAGCATAAGACGGTTTTGTAAATGTTGTTTCTATTATCATTTCACAACTTAACAGAAACATTTATGTCTGTATTAGTATAGAAAATACTTCTTAAAAGGCCATTTCATCTTGTAGCTGGGATGAAAGGGGCCTTACGGTTTTAACCCCGACAAACCCATATATTGAAGAAATTGTTGACATTGGACCTTTCAGATGAAGAAAAATAACCGTAAAGAAACAGCCTTCTACCCATCCATCGTCTGTCCATACAGCCATTACAAAGTCAATGTTGATGTATTGTTTGATTCATAAATCGTGGACTGATAAGCTTTAGTCTTTGGAAGAATCTTGCATAGTACTTGGTGTCTACATATGAAGAATGTTTTTACAACCTGCTTTTCATGCAAATCATTGTTTTGGTAGTTCGGTTTCCATTTCAACGAAAAAGACAGAGTTTTCATCAAAAATAGCACGTTTTTGCTCTCTCGGATTGGTTTGAATAAAAACAAAAACAAAACATCGATCAGGAATTAGCACAACAGAATATCCCCGGGTTCTATAACAAGACTTTTTATTAGGAATAAAACAATATGGACGAGACTGTTATTAATGTGTATTTAATTTAGATATAAAAGACATCAATATCCCCGAATGTTCATGAAATATCCGTCAAAAAGAAATGAAATGCTTCTTTTTCAAAACACAAATAAAAATGATAACGAAAGTCGGTAACAATAAGAGGGAGATACCAGGAGGGAAAATACATTGGTCGTACGACATGTCCGAGAACACCCAACCCAAACAGATAACAATTTATGAAATCCATCATATTCCCGACTTGGGACAATGAAAATGAGCTTAGTTCTAATTTGGGTTAAAAGTGCAGATGTTCTAATACATCAAAAAATGCCACAAATCTCTACAGCTGAGTATGTCATTATATGATTGCAGCTTTAGCGAACACATAAAATTATTTTCCTTCATATGCAAAATAAATGTGCAAATTCTGACAACAATAGAGGAACAATATTGAATTTGGTTATGAAAAATAAGCTTTGTAAACATTTAACAATAACTAACGGTAAAGTATTTAGACTCTTTGTCGTTTTATTCTATAGGGCAGCATAAAATATATGGTTTCTTGTTAAACGTATGCGCCAAGATGCCGACATTTACAAAGGCTTTTCAAAATTTCACCTTGGTACTGTTTGAGGGTTAGAGAAGTAACACGTACCATGGCTCTCAATTGGTTTTGTCTCAGGGTTAGAAAATGACAATAACCAATCAGTAACCTAACAGATCTTTCAAAACATATGCCTCACTGGCCGTGTGACGGGTNTTACCCTTCCGGAGCACCTGATGTCACTCTTGTTTTTTGAGAGTTCACACTGTTAGTGCTTTAGTTTTTTGTGTTGTATATGTAATGTTTGTGTGTTTTGTGGTCATGTGGTGTCTTTGGTCTTCCGTCTTTTGGTGTTCTTGCTTTTGCCTTGTCTCTGGACTTTGATTTGTGTAATTTTGTGCTTTGTTCCTTCGGTATTCTACTGCCGTTGTTTTTTACAATAAATACTTTTAAATATAGTGATATATACAAAATATGAACCAGTAACATTGGAAAAGGATAGTTTTTATTGACAGACTGGAGCAAAAATGATGTAAAAGTCATAAAAGAAAGTTAGTGTATTAAATAGCTAAATACCGAGGTAACTGTGAATTTATTTTCTGCGTATACGCATTTCGACAACTTATGTCTCTTCAGTGCAGATAAAATATTAACTAGGGATGGCAACGAGTACTCGTTTAGAAGTCGAGTACTCGAGTACAATTTTTGTATTCGAGTACTCGGCCTATTTTAAAATTCATGGTGGATATTTTCCTAATTTTATCATGTTTTTTATTCTATCTCTTATATATTTTTTCTTTTCTTATATTTCCATTTTGTATTTTCTATTTATTGCGCCCCATCCGCATTCGCCTGATATTTCTGTATTCCTAAAACGTGTATCGCAATTATTCCCTTTTCGTTTTTTTTCTGAAATTTGTTCATCAATCATTAATTTTAAATCAAGGAAGTTAACGAAATTCCACCTTAAAAATTTAATCACCTTTTGGGATCATTATTGTCCTGTTTTATTCGATAAATATAGAATAATGGAAGTTTTGTTTTTGATACAAGAAATATTGGCGAACAATAATGGACGAGTCCCTTCTATTATTCTTTTTATCGGTAATTATATAGCTAACTCATTTAATTAAACAAATTTTGGAAGTGAATGTTTATTTTCAACAAATCGTTAAATTGACTAGTACTGATTAATAAAAGAATTTGTACGATCCGGTAGGAGTCTCTACAGATGTATATTTCTTTGTTTTATTGATTCTGATTGACAAAGTAGGCGTGGCCTAAGATACTTTTTGCCAATATTTTTTCGTATTCGGACAGTAGCAAATACTGAAAAATATTTGCTTCATGAGATCAAAGGAAGCTCATACAAATTACCGATAAAATATATTATCAAAAGCATTCTTTAAAACCTTCTTAAGTCATACTACAAATGTTTTGAAACATGTCCACTAAGTTATTGGACCCGCGAAACTGAAGAAAACTTTTATTTGGCAGGACAGGCAACGTTGATTATTTTTTTAATCAGAAAGAATCTTCATTAACGTAATTAAAATTAGATCCAAGCAAATTTCCACAGTTCAAGCTGTTAGTCCATTGTTTGCCAATTAGTGTTTGATTGTTTGATGTATACAAGAGGTGATTAACCTTAGAACACAATCAAATCGACAATGTTTTCTGAAAAAAAAGCAAGCAAGAAAAGTTTCATTGAAAAACCGAGCAGACCTAAGTTACAGGTCCTTGTACCCCAATAAACAAATTAAGAAATAGATTATTGCAAGCGGGCTCTATGCGAATTAGAACATGGGCAGACCTTATATTTGTCAATATTTTATACCGAGCGACAGCGAGGTATAAAATGAAGACAAATATAAGGTCTGACCATGTTCTAATTCGCATAGAGCCCAATTGCAATAATCTATTTCGATTCTAATATATTTAACAAGAGTTTTGAACATTCGAAGCGGCTCTTAGAGGTCAATAATGGGTTTAGTACTAGAATTGAAACATGTCGGAAAAATGCACACAACTACACATAAATGGACATGGAGAAATCTATATTCGTTGTTTTATTAATACAAGTGGTTCATAAGCTTATGAATTAATACAAATAATCTGTTATAAAACATATAAAATACGGATATTTTTAAATCGAAGCGTGTAAAAGTGTGAGCTAGTGGTAGTTCCGATTTATATGACTGCTTTGTTATGTTATTTTTGAAGCCCCAAAAAAAAAAGGAAAAGAAAAGGAATTAAACTCATATTTATAATTTTATTAACGTTAAAAATTAAAAATTTCAAATTTAAATCGTAGAGCATGATATGCAACACAGATAAGATTTCATAACAACAACACATTCGTTGCTAGGTTACGGTTATGTCAATTTCAGTTCCGAGTCTTAAATTTAGTAACTGTTGTAAATTTCTATTATTGTCATTATTTGATGTGAATTTTTGGG
>MJUU01054305.1:9289-19888 GCA_002080025.1 Modiolus philippinarum | reverse complement strand
TTTTTTTCTGAAATTTGTTCATCAATCATTAATTTTAAATCAAGGAAGTTAACGAAATTCCACCTTAAAAATTTAATCACCTTTTGGGATCATTATTGTCCTGTTTTATTCGATAAATATAGAATAATGGAAGTTTTGTTTTTGATACAAGAAATATTGGCGAACAATAATGGACGAGTCCCTTCTATTATTCTTTTTATCGGTAATTATATAGCTAACTCATTTAATTAAACAAATTTTGGAAGTGAATGTTTATTTTCAACAAATCGTGAAATTGACTAGTATTGATTAGTAAAAGAATTTGTACGATCCGGTAGGAGTCTCTACAGATGTATATTTCTTTGTTTTATTGATTCTGATTGACAAAGTAGGCGTGGCCTTAGATACTTTTTGCCAATATTTTTTCGTATTCGGACAGTAGCAAATACTGAAAAATATTTGCTACATGAGATCAAAGGAAGCTCATACAAATTACCGATAAAATATATTATCAAAAGCATTCTTTAAAACCTTCTTAAGTCATACTACAAATGTTTTGAAACATGTCCACTAAGTTATTGGACCCGCGA
Organism: Modiolus philippinarum; assembly: GCA_002080025.1. NCBI lineage: Eukaryota > Metazoa > Mollusca > Bivalvia > Mytilida > Modiolidae > Modiolus > Modiolus philippinarum. Next base: position 19,319 of record MJUU01054305.1, on the reverse strand, counting down.
GACTGAAGAAAACTTTTATTTGGCAGGACAGGCAACGTTGATTATTTCTTTAATCGGAAAGAATCTTCATTAACGTAATTAAAATTAGAGCAAAGCAAATTTTCACAGTTCAAGCTGTTAGTCCATTGTTTGCCAATTAGTGTTTGATTGTTTGATGTATACAAGAGGTGATTAACCTAAGAACACAATCAAATCGACAATGTTTTCTGAAGAAAAAAAAAAGCAAGCAAGAAAAGTTTCATTGAAAAACCGAGAAGACTTAAGTTACAGGTTCTTGTACCCCAATAAACAAATGTTGGCTATCCATATCAATTACATGAACATTGATCCGAGTACTCGAGTACTCACGAGTATTTGTACCGAGTACTCGAGTAATGAATTTGAGTCATTTTGCCATCCCTAATATTAACGTTAAGAGAACAATAATCTCAAAGATATTTAAAAACTGATAAAGAACAAGGTAGTCAATATGATCTAAACGTAAAGCCAAAAATAAGCTAAAAACAGAGCTTTGCGTGAAGGAGATACTCCTTAGTTTCAACAAAATTTACAAAAATTTAGATATTGTAAGGTTCCAAATAGAATTGGCTTTTGGTCAGCACCAAAGTACTGACTACTTGACTGGTGAATACCTCGGGGACTAACAGTCCAGCAGAAGAGGCATCAACCCGTAAATAAAGTTTTAGGTAATGAAATCAAATGCTTCCTAGTTTTATTTATTTTTTTCTTTCTTGACCTTTCAATAGCAATTGCTGTTGTAATGCTACCGGACACTACCGCAATGGAACGGGAGGTTTGGCATGCCATAAAACCGTAAAAACTCACCATTTCGTTTGAACGTCCTCGGTTCTTGACAACTCTGTTCGGTACTCTTGTTATTAGCCCCATGATTCGGATCCTGTTTACCTGTACATGTATAGGATTTCATTTCCCTTTCGGACAAAAACATACTTTTCATATTTGTCATTTGGTGCAAAACGATGTTGTTTATGTCCGTATATTTAGTTCTTACAGTTCCATTTTTCACAATTCATTCCTGTTTTTTTTTACTGTTGTTGCGATTGTTTTTTGATTTTTCACATTGGCTATAGGGGAGGTTTCAGCCCAATAAAACTTCTTTAACCCCGCCGCAGCAGGTTTGCGCCTGTCCTTAGTCAGGAAATTTATTAAGCCTTTGTGTGTCTTGTCTGTTTTCTACTTAGTTAACTTAACGTTTATAGGAGTCAAGGATGGTGTGTATTTCGCTGAAGATAATTACCCTTTATTTAGGGGCCGACTCCGACCTGCCGTTGGGTGTGGGGTTTCCTCACCGTTCATTGAAGATCTTGTGGTGTACATTATGATTTTCAAATAATCACCATTACGTATGCGGTAAAGTAAACATCTATTCTTTTTTTTATTTGTTACCATCTGTTATAAGCGCTCTTTAAGCCATCAATATGAGACAATGAAATAATGCCGGTGATTGATTTATAAAAATAAGAAAAATAACTATTATATAAGATATTTTTTTTCATCCTCCAGAGAATATTTGGTATAGAAATTGTAGATGAAAGCAATACTGATATTTTACAACTGCTCCAAGGTCATTTTATAAACAGAAGAATTAAGTGTACTCAATAGCTTCAAATATCGCTGTCATTTGAGATATTATCGGCTTTGCAATTTGTGTGAAAGCTTACTCATAGTCATTGTGGATGATGTGTACTGGTATTTTAATGAAATAGTGCGTGGATAATAATATGAAAACAGAAGCAAACAACAGTCTCTCATTAAAAAAAACAAATAACGATAAAAACAAATAAAGATAACAGAAAAAATAAAAGCGAAGAAATTATCTACACATACCACTACAGATATGGATCACTATATCCAAAAGAAATGCTGGATGATTTGACGTTTTTTGACAAAAAACGTCAACTCATTCAGCATTTCTTTTGGATGACAAAGACTTCTAAGTTTCGGAAACGGTTTATGTATTCTCACGGCATATTTCATTTCATTTCATTGAGAAGAGTAGAGTAGACATTTAATATGGAACTTTGGATTTTTTTTAATCAGGAACTCAACCATTTTATCGTTTTGCTCGGAGGAGGAAATTTACTACGAAGGCCAGGAGGTAGTAAAGCCTTAACATATAATCGGGGGTAATTAACCCACTGAATAATTTTGTTAGGTTCAAGTGGTCTTATAGTTTCCTTGAAGCTAGCTTGAAGGTCCGACTTGATATAAAACTAATAGTAGGCGTAAAATATATCTATAGGAAGGTGTCCATATTACTTTATATACATGCCTTATTATTATATTGATGATTTGGATTTGGTTTATCCATCAAATGTATTTATGCGTGTATGTTTAGTTTTTTATTCTTATATTTAAGCAGACATTTTTCCCATGGAATAGATATGACGTGCATTGCAGAATTGACAATTAGGAGATAACTGTATTGTGTCTGTAGATTTGGATGCATCAAATAAGGATTTGATAGCCGCAAATTGAGTTTACTAGCGATGCATAGTGGAGCCAGTAAATAGATATTTTTGACCTACAAATCCCCAATTGATACCTTAAAATCTTCAAATACAATACAGTTATCTCAATTTTAATGTAGGTGCAGTCATTTATTTATATTGTAATCAACGTCAGAATGACGAATTGCAATATTTGTACACATGAAATAGAGTCCCAATGTCCTAATATATGAAAAACGATAATTCGTTTGTTTTCGCCTGGACTTTGAATAAAATCAGAAATTTAATTATGGAATATAAAATAATTTAATTTTTCAAAATAATAAAGACTTGGCATGGACGATTTTTTTTTCTAAACCAAAAGTGTATGTCATTTTACTAAGCAATGCTATACTGGAGTTTCAATGCTAAACGTATGGGCAAATGTTCATGGGTTTATAAAAGTATACTGAAAACTGCTATACAGCTGATTTACTTTCAAATTATATAAATTTACCAGTATGAATGAAAGGAATGGAATGAAATGCTTTTTAACTGACTTTTGATTGCTGAATAAATATCTGGTAAGGCTGGAGAAGAAAGCTTCTGATTTCGTAAAATGATTATACTCATATTTCAGTTCCTGCTTTCATTGAGACCAGTATTTAATCATCTCGGAGAAGTTTTTAACGTCTCGTATTGTGTTTAAAAAATCAGTAAAGAATAAATTCAACACTGGAGGAAAATTCATCTGCAAAGAATTAGTATTTTCGATTGTATATTTTGCAGGCAACGATTTATGAAATCATCACGAGCAAGGACACTCACTAAGTCGGTGCACAAAGTTTTTGGACTCATATTTGAGAAACTTAAAAAAAATTACAATTATTCAATCGGAGATTCGGCAGATAGCTTTACGCTACAGACAAGGATCACCCGAAGAAAAAGTCGAGATATCACAGAATGAAAATTAAAAGCGCAAGGGGACAAGGCACAAACTAACTAATAAAATAAATGAACACGTTGCAACTCAAGAACTTCAAACTGGACTTGAGGAATTTATAAAATATTTACTTGACTTTTTTTCTCAAATTGTACATGATAATTTTTATAATTAACTAATTCGATAATTACATATGTTGACCTTATATTTTATGTTAATTATACTGAATTTTCTTTTTTTTTCTACTTTAAAATCGGTCCAACCCATTATTTCTTTTGAAATGGCTATACCAAGTCAAGACCTTTGTGAAGGATAATTTTTTCCTGTGGTTTCCACCTGATTTGTCTTGATTCGGGTCCTGTATACTTGTACATGTATAGGATTTAATCTTAACGTCTGTCCAAAAACAAACTTTTCATCATTGCTATTTGTTGCAAAATGTATGTCGTTAACTTGTCTATTATGACTATCAATTACCCACATTACGTATGTCTTTTTCAACTTCACAAATCTTTGTGTTTGCGTTTAAGAATTTAATATGAAATAGTCACCATTTGCTAAAAGCGCTCATTAAACCATAAGAAAATAAAATAATGCTTATCACTGATCACATAGAAATGATTTATAAAAATTAATTGGGAAAATAACTTTATGAGTGTTTTTCTCATCCTCAAGAGAATTATCGCTATGGAAATTTTAGATGAAAGCAATACAGATATTACTTCACTGTTCTGTTTTAAGGTCAGCTTGATTACTTGAACTCAATAGCTTAATATATCGCTGTTACCAGAGATAAATTATCAGTTTGGAATTATGAAGCCTACCGCGGTCATTTGGACTGAGTTTGCAGGAGCAATGTTTTGATGTATTTAAATAAAATAGGGAGTTCAGTAGCAACCAAACACCGAACCAAAAAAGCCGTTCCCGTTCCCGTTTTCTTTTTATGAAAAATAGTATACAATTGTCAAATTTGTCATTTTTCGACAAAATGTGCAATTTGTCCCAAAAACTCAGTAACTGCACATGTATACTTGAGTATTTCAACAAAAGATATTGTGAATTCAAGCAAACTGAAAATTTTGCACACATACTGGCCTCTCACTGATACTGCCGATGTCTACTGAAATTTATATTGATTCTTGACCAAACCCTTCGGGAAGTTTTGAGTTTGATTTTTCATCCGTAGTGCGACAGTGTTCCACCAGCAGACTAGGCGGCTGTTTAGCGGCGAGCACCCCTTGACCCGTCTTTCAAAATTACTTGTATTGTCTTTTTCTCTTCTTTCAAGATTGTGGTCATGGAGTTAGTAGTCTGCCTGTATTGGGTTTTATTCGTATGTTTTTATACTATAGGGAAACGGGACAGATTAAGCGGAGGTTTGGGTACATATAAACCGGTTTAACCCTACCGCTGGCTTTTGCTAGTGCCGGTACCAAGTCCGGCTGTCCCGAGCTCTATCGTTGTCTTCGTTTGCCTTTTGTCTTATACGTGTTTTTCTTGTTTAGTTCCCTTGCAAATTGTTGCATGTAATTATAATTTTCAGCCATTGTAAATGTTTCCTGTTATCCATTTTTTAACATTGTTTTTAGGCCATATAAGGCCATTGCCATGCCTAATCCTTTAAGAATAAACATCCCAACAAAATTATCAGGAAGAGACGTAAACAGCAGCGTCGACAATTATATCGTCAAGAAGAAAGGTACAATGGCCAAAAAATTAAAAATAGACTTTTTGATCAGCATAGCTAATCGAATTTTAGCATTTTGCATGGCTAAAAATCGAATGTTAATTATTCGCAACATACGATGGCATTATATCCTGTAAATTGTTGTCATTTGAGGTTTGGGAAATGTACACTGTGGGAGTTTCAGTTTTCTGTATTCTATTTTTGATGTTTGCAGTTTGTTGTGTTTTGATTTGGTCTTCTGCTTCTTGATGTTACTTTTTTGCAGTGTCTCTGAACTTTATGTAATCAAGCTTTGTTTTTCGATATACTACCGCCGTTGGTTTTCTCAATTAAACATAATGATTTCCTCATATTTTTGTGTTCTTTTTTTATTTTGCCTAAAGTAACACATTACTTTATGTAATCAATATGAATATGCTTGGTTCATTCCGAATGCTTATGCCATTGGTTTTCTCAATTTTGTACAATATTTTTTTCGTATAATATAATATTTTTTTTGTGTGTTTTGGTAATTTGCTTAAATTTGTGAAAGCGGTGTATTCCATTTTTCAATGTCCAATTTTCTATTGCTTGATTCTTCATTTCTTTTATCATTTTTATTTATTTCAGTGTGTCATTGTAAGTTATTGCTTCTTATTCACTTTATGATGAGTAATTACTTATTCGAAACCTTGATTTAACATTTTTTTCTTCGTGTAATTTTATTACAACAAATGATTTTGCTTTAAAATAAGTAGATAGGTTGAGAAATTTGACAAAAATATACAGACATCGAATAACATCTTTAGGTATTCCCCATGAGAATTCACAGAAAGAAAATAATAAGGTAATATCGCAAGGACAATTGTCAAAACTATCCAATAAACTATATTGTGTTTATATTATACGCAGGGGATTTTACTCATGATCACTTGTTTTCGTTTCATTAGAGAAATGTGTTTTTTTCCTTCAATCATAGCCCCATAGGATCAAACATTCAAGGTTTTGTAAGAATTCACCAATTGGACATTCAATTGAAATAACTCATTTGACCGTCCAACATAACAAACACTTTTTAAAATCAATTAAAAAAAGACATTATATAAGATGATCGAATAAACATTTGTAAAAAATAATATGAAAATTAGTAGATTGGTTTAGTTTGGGTTTGTGTTGTTTTTATTTTGAAAATAATATATAATAAAATATATAAGGGAATGTCAAGGCAGAAACTTTTTTTTCAAATAATAAAAGCCTAATCATATTATTTAGCTGGACTACTTTTACCTGCTCCATTGTGTTTCATTTTATTTATTTATTCTTATTTTTTAAATATTTCACTTGACCAAAATTATGCATCAAGGGTACATGTTAAAAATTAGCTGATTAATGAGAAATTGAGAAATTATTATTATTTTTAATAACATTTTTGTACAAGAATGGTAATAAGAGGAATTCTAAATCCAATTTTTGCAAACATGCATCGCGGATAAATAGGTAACTTTTTCAAAAAGGTACTTTTTGCGCATTGCGAGTAGCTAATATCAGTAGTACGTTACAAATGGTGCTTGTTGTGAAAGCCTTATGGCATGTATGCTTCAAGTTCTATTCTTAAAAAATCAAGAATTGATTTTTCCGATTGTTAAGCTGTCCGTTCCTGAGCAGTTTCATCCTGTGACCTTTTGTATATCCAAGTTGATACAATATTCTTTAACTTTTCCAAATACTTTTCCATCAGTTTGTAGGAAGGAACGATGAAATTGACACTCCGGTTAGATCTATAATCGCTTTCATATTAATCGTCACCTCGATTTTACAGATCGCTACAATGCGTCTACTTCGCACTAGAACAGACATATTTTTGTTGAAATTCGGTGTTTACTACCTGAATGAAAAATACCAACTATGACAAAATATTTCTTTGCATTAGCAGTGTAATGCATGTCACTCGTGCAGCATATCCTTCTAACCCTTTCGAAACACCTGATGATATCTCCAGTTTATAAGGATTGACACTAATATTGCTTTACTTTGCGAAGTTCCTATACATTTGTGTGATTTCATTTTTGCCAAGTAATTACACTTGACATGCAGTGTTGTTGAATCTTTTTTTATTATATAATTTCCACTTCAATCTTTAAGCTTCGTTATTCATTGCAAATGTATTTCATGGGTAAGGTGATCAATATAGATCAACATGCAAGCAGCGTCCTACAAAATAATTGTATATATTCGATTAGATCTACTTTTCACCTCTCCAAACGGAAGACTTAATCTCCCTATGAATGATTTCAAATAGGCCTATTTTTGCTGTTTTTGTATGTTACGACTCATTTTCTGTTGAAAGCAATTTTGTATTTCCAAATGCTATGAGGAAAAAAAACGAAATGCGACTTAAGTATTAAAATTAAAAATAAAAATAATAAATAAAAGAATGCAATAGTTGTAATAGATTTGTGTCGACCGGTGATATTGTTTTTTTTTTGTATGCCTTGCTTTTTTTATTGTTTACAAAAACTGGATAACTGTTAACACCTACAACGGCCGGGAACTACAATCACATACCTCAATTTACAAGCGAACTGCACTAGAATAACAATAATGAAAACAAGAAACAATATGATTAACGAAATTTTTATAAATATGTTTGTATGAATTGTCATAAATGCATAATATGAATTTCAATTAAAAACCGTGCAACTTCTGTTTAATTATGAGCACGGATCATGTTAGTTTTTGATCACTTAAAACCATTATGAAGTTGATATAAACGAATTCGATGTGATATACCTTTATTTCGGATTTTTTCTCATCTAGAAATGATACAATTTTCATATTGTTTGTAACTACCGGGATAATTAATAGCTTATTTGATTGAGGATTTCATACAGTAAACAAATATAGAGACAAGTAATATTAATAATAATAATATGAAATATAATTAGGACATTTACTCCATATCTTTTCGTAAAATATTTAATACAGGAGTTTGTCTTTTATTGCAGTGTGGAGTTGGTAAAACAATTCCCCGTGGTAGAGATGTATGCTCTTTATTTTTCTTAGATATGGTGTACTTGTACATGAGATGATATCTCATGTGTACATTTTTTTCAATTACTATTATCTAAATTTATGTAAAATTCTAAAACCGAAGGATTAACTCCCTCCATCGTAGTTTTGTCCTTAGCTATATTTGATATTACTGATTATTCGGATTTCGTTTGGGTTTATGCATCTTAAACATTTTTTTTAATTATGGATTTCCTTTGTTTGGGTTCTAGTGCTGCTGATGAGGAATAGATTTCCGAAATGGCCATACAGCTCATTAAAATTACAGTTGGAGTTAACATATGTGTTATGGTCTCATGTCCATTTACTCCATATCTTTTCGTAAAATATTGGATATCTTTTGTCATAATTGATGATATGAATATGTTCTGCTACACGGTATGTCATCGACTTCGATATATATATATGATGTTGGCTTTCCCTTTTAGATTTACTTCGTATTTGTTCTCTATCGGCTTTTACACATATTTCGGTCTATATATTTCAAGTTGTTTTTGATTTTATCTGCATTAAATTGACATTAGGTGTCGAAACACAAATTAGCAGAAACTAAATTCACAACAACTTTGGAATTTTGTTATATATATACAGGTTTGGGTACCCATAAACCGGTTTAACCATATCGCTGGCTTCTACTAGTGCCGGTATCAGGTCCGGCAATCCCGAATTCCTATCGTTATCTATGTTTGTCTCTCGTCTTCAGTTGTATTTTTCTTCCGCATTTTGCTTGTGAATTGTGGAATGTGGTCGTAGTTTTCGGCCATTGTAGGTATTGACTGTTATCCTTTGTAATTTTAAATCATGGTAGCAACCTTAGTTGTTATTTTTTTTGTATATATTGAGGATTGATTAAGGTGTCTCAGTGCTATTATTCCGCCATTTTTGTCTTATTCTTGTTCATTTAGGTTTCATTCAATAAGAAAATTAACAAAATAGTTATTTAAAACGTAAAGAAAGTTCCAAAGTATTTAAAATTTTCACTCTTTATCACTTTTAGAACATTTTCATTACAAAAACGTAAACTAAAACACATTAGCTTAAATCTGTTGCTGGATTTTAAGAACACAGAAATTATGCAAGGGAGATAATTTGAAAAAAGAATTTAACATAGATATCACTAGAGAAATTAACATATTACAATTTATCTCTCTTATTTCAACAGTGACCCCTAATTTTTATTTTGTAGAAGTAAACTATATAGTGATCTCAAAACACATGCAAAGTATGAACAAAATCTATAGTAGATTTTTCATGCTATCCTTTAATATAATCATTTTCCCTATCATTTCTATGCAAAATCCTGAAATTTTTAATTTCAGTTTTAGGGCTGTAATGAATGGTGACCACCAAATTTTATTTTACATTTTGAACAATAATACAATTATGTTTCTACACAGAAAATTTCACATAATTCTATAATAGGAAATTAATACCCTGCAGACACCTTAAAAGACGTTTTTGATACTTATAAACATGTTATAGCTAATTTCTTTCAAGTTTTTCGAATTTCCTGATCGGTATGAGAAATACACGTTGTTCTCGGTCGCCGATTTGTGCAAAATTCAACTATTTTGTTACAAATGTTTGTCGTTTCCCGACATGACCACTGAAACACTCTGAAAACGCCTTAACTAAAAATTAAGAACTTTCTGTTCGTGCAGTCATAAACACCCACAACTGGGGAAGATTAAAAAATTGATTTGTCAGAATAATTACAATCCCTTTTGGCCACTTAAACCTAGATACATGTAAACATCAGTGAATACGATGTAAATCACGAGTGAATCTGTCACACTGTAAGTAGAATCTTAGCAGGATGTTGACTTCATTGTGTGGCACTCTTGCAAAAAAAAACAAAAAAACTGATGTATACTAAAATAAAGAAACGATCGTCAACATGTC
>MJUU01054302.1:15791-32067 GCA_002080025.1 Modiolus philippinarum | reverse complement strand
TTGGTCAGCATTTCTTTACTTAATTGGCAAGGAATCTAGTCCTGTCCCACCTTTTTGGTATTTCGACTTCAAACACACGAGAGTTCGAACCCATGGAATCTCGCGTGTAATTTACTGTGAGTTTCTTGTTTTAAATATCTCTGATAATTTTCACTGATTTTTTTCTTCAAAAACTATGAATTTAGGGAACTTAAAGGGGTCTATGCGCGACACGTAACCAGTCCGAAAAACAGTGAGTGAAGAAATACAACAATCAGACTTTCCGTGAATCCTAAAAGTACGTTCAAAAGTGTTCCCTAATTCAGATCCATAATTTAGAGTTACACCTGCAATTAGAGATCGAATTTTCTGAACTTTTTACATTTTTTCATTTCGACCTGTCAAAGTCGTCACAAAAGGTTTGTTTGTTTTTTAATAAATTACAAATCAGATGTCGGGGAGTAGTTTCAGCCCACTGGGGCAACTTACAGACTAATTATGTCATTAAGTAATAAGACAGACTGTTGTCTTTGCGTTGTACCTGAATCGTTGTCTTATGCATTGCATTATTTGCAATGCTAATACGCGATTTTACGAAGATCTGGAACATTTAAATCTTGGGAAAACATAAAAAAGGACATGACATTTCGTAGTGCCGCTTTATTTATTTATAAATGAATATATTCTAGAAAGAAAATTAAAAAATTCCACAAATGACACTTATTTTTTGTTCGACCGTTCAAATGGTTCACAGTTTTATTCTTAAACATCAGTTTTCTGCACTTTTCTAATGTAACATCCTGATTCCGCAATAATTTTCACATTCTGTGTGGGTATTTTCAAAATTTTAATGGATTACAATAAAATCTTAAAACACCAAAAATAAAACCTACCGTCAGATTTACATGTGTAATACCATATATTTCCGTTGTCTGTGCGTTGCATAGACCGTTGTCACCGCGTTGGCACCGTTGTCAGTGCGTTATCATAGACCAGCGTGAATATATTTTAAATCTTTACAAGCTGTTTCCAGTTAATAGGGTCACAATTAGGGGTCCCTTTCCCGAAACCCCACCAATATTTCCCTAGTCTCCAGTTTCATGTGTACAAAGACTTTTAAACAAGCTTCCTTTTCTGTGTTTAAGAAGACTTTTTTTAGTGTTTCCTACTTCCTGCTCGACACCCTTTTCTGTTTTCATGGGCACTTTTTTTGTGGCATTCATATTTTCCATTTACGTTAAAGTATCCAGCTTCCAGCTTTAACCCCATTGAGACCCACTGTAATGGTTCTTGTACATGTATGTTGAAAACAAATTAATAATTAAATTGTTAAAAACAGCTTTGACCATTTCAAATACTTAATCTACATGATAAATAAATCAAACTGATATTTTGTAATAAAGCAAACATCAACCCTTAAAGTACAATGAAGAAGCCATTAATATCATATATAGGCTAAGAATAAGTCAATAAATGTGTGCCACCTTTTTGACCTCTTTATAATTTTAAAGTACTTTTAATTTGTGTGGGAAAAGGTCGGTGACTTGAAATGTTATTAAACCAAGATGAAATAAATGATCCATTGGTTGTATGGACATCAAATTATGTTTGACATGATGACTGTATGATAGGTTTTGTTGGCTTCCTTAGACACAATCAATGTTGTTTTAGGTCATCAGGCTGTAGTCTGTGTGAGTTTTTGCCATCATCAAGCATATTCCAGACAGGTTTGCGCCTGTCCTAAGTCAGGAATTTTATTAAGCCTTTGTGTGTCTTGTCTGTTTTCTAGTTAGTTCACTTTATGTCTATCGGAGTCTAGGAAGATGCTTATTTCGCTGAACTTGATTACTCTTTTATTTAGGGGCCAACTCCGACCTACGCTGGGTGTGGGGTTTCCTCACCGTTCATTGAAGATCTTATGGTGGCTTTGAGTTGTTATTGCTCCCCTTAGGGTCATTGTCTCTTTGACACATTCCCCGTTTCCCTTCTTTTTCTTATTCCTCATTCAATCAAAGAAATAAACCAGACTGGAAATGGTGAATGACTGGTCCCTTTTTGTTTGGAACATTTTTTTCACATACAGTAATTTTAAGTCAAAAGTATTTGATATTGAAATAGCTGCATTTACAAAATTCTCTTGCATGCTCATTGCTGGACCAATTTTCATTAAAATGGCAGAGTTAAAAAAACAGCTTGAGTTTTATTTTTAGATGTGCAGTTCCCTTCGTCACAATAAGATGGACTTGATCCAGGCCTAGAAAAAAAAAGTTTTACTATTAAATATGAATCTCAGAAACAATTTTTTTCAAGGCCGGGAGCAAGTCCCAGTGTCACAATTTAAACACAAAGCTAGAATTTGGGTGTCACCATTTGCTATATATCTATAGCAAATTATGATGTATTACATTGTAATATATCTGCCGGTAATTGTATCAATCATCTGACTCTTGTTTATGGTCCATACATTAAAGTGATATGGGGTAATTTTGCATGTATGTGAAAGAAGTTGTCATTTCACAAGGAATGTAATCCGTTCGTTCTTTTGTTCGTCCGTCTGTCCGCAATAGGGTACGTACCTACTTTGTAGCAATAACTCCTCCTAGACCACTTGATGAAATTCACTGAAACTTTCACAGAATGTTCAGTACATATTGCCATTTGTGCACTAGCTATTTGAAAGTTTGAAATAAATTTAATTTTTTTCTGGAATTCAACAGGGAAGAGGGGGGTATGATATTAGTGAGCTTTGCTCAAAGTTTTCTAGTTTAGTTTTAAAATTGTAACATCTAGTATTGGGCTAAAGTAGCTTGGGCTTCCATGTACAGAACTCTGTGAAATCACATATCATGCCTATTTTTAGAGGTATTTTATATGAATCATGCTTCCAAAAGGGGCATTTTTACAAATCACAGGATCCCCTTGTAAGGAGCAGTAGAATTACACTGCATGTCTTTCCCATATTGTAAGATTAAGATTAAGATTAAGATTGTTTATTCCAATTAATGGTCTCACAAGGGGCATACAAATTTCATACAATGATTAGCTTTCATTTCAGGTACACATACATACAAAATTGACAAAAAACATGAGAACATATATATGTGTAACAATTTTATTATATGTTTGTGAGCTTTCTAGTTAGTTTTAGGTGTAACATTGAAAGAAAAGGCATGACATACATCCAAGCTTTGCAAAAGAGGCATGTATTTGTTGATTAGGCAAATTTTTTGCATGGAACAATTTAATATGATACATTTTCCCGCTTGGAACTAGAAAAATCAAGAACATGGGCAAGTCATCAGCCAAAATGATGTCATTGGTCAGTTTTGAAAATGTGTTCATGAAAGACTAAGAAGTAAAAATGTAATCACTTGTAACCAAATTTTCAAAATTGACCAATCAAAACATTAAATAAACATTTTACCCGATTTACGAATTCGGGCAAAACATTAATTTAATTATTCCTAGTGTCTGTCTAAGTGTTTAAATACCTAATGTGTGTATTATGTTTGTTCAGATGTGGAGAATACTTAAGCAACTAAATACAAGTTCTTGTGAACCTATAACTAAAATATAAACAGTGATAAGATAATGACATTGATTTATTAATGAAATGATAATGAGGTCAATGGTTAATACTATGATAATATGTGATGAAGTTGGTCAGGGTTGTTCCTAGAGTAAATGTGAATACCTGTATTTCTGAGGTAAAATCAGGTAAAATCTGGACGACAGCTAGGTAGTGATCTATCTATATCAGGAGATCTTCTTATCTAGATTTATATACTGACTGTTGTGAAATTTGACATAGTTGTTGTGGAGGGAGTTCAGTAACCATTATAGCCTTTTAAGGTAATTATTTTCAAATATCATGATTTTTTTATGATGAAAACTTTCAACTCAAATTATTTAAAGTTAGCTTAAATGGAGTAAAACGTGAATGAGTAAAATAACTGTGAAAGTACATATACTATAATTCATGGGGTTCCAATTTTTGTGGATTCTGTCAAATATAAATGCCAACAAAATACCAATTTAAATTTGCACTTAACTTGCAATGGAATTGACACAAAAGAATCAAATTCAGAACCCCGTGAAGAAACTATTTTCCCCAAAACCATGAAAATTAGATCCCATGAATAAAAGTACATTCACAGTAACTCAAATATGGGACTTTGGACTTGCAATTCTTGTGTTGTTGAAGGTAGAAACTAATGCCTCAATACCAATAAGCAGGATTGACTTGATTCTTGACTTATTTAATTAATAAATATCTCCTAAAAGAAACAAACTATAAGTGTACTATAACATATACTACATGACAGCTGTTTTACTAGATTTTTTAATTAATAAAAAACAATTAAACCTGAAACGCTACAAAATAGATTGAATATTGTTCACCTGTAACTCACATAAATGTTCATTGGTTTGTAAACTTTTCTAGTCATGCTAGTTCTGCAGCTCATTTAGAACAAAATTTGTATAATTAAGCAATAACAGTACATTATTTGAATAGCCGAGGGCGTCAATCGTAGATTTGATGGTCAAAATGCAGTTTACAGGCGATGCCTCTCGGACCCTGTAAACAGATATTTTGACCTTCAAATCATGATTGACTAGCTCGGGGTATTGAAATAATGTATTGTAATTGTGATTCTAATGCAATTAAACGATTCCATATTCTATTTTTGACCTACAGGTGTATTTGTTACCATATTAGGGACCAGACTAAACATGGAACTTACTTTTTCCCAGGTGTGTAGATGGTGGAATTGACGGTCAGTTTTGACCAATCAAAACCTCTGTTATATAAATGTTGCATTAGAATACAAATTTGATGATTCAATAACCCATCAAGCAATCAAATCATGAGTCTAAAATTAAACCAATAACAAATCTTCTTTCATCATTGGACATTGAGAAAATAGACTGTTGAATCTTTAAAAAAAGAACATGATTATATGGGCATTGACATGGCAGAAACACATATTCATTAATGTTTAAAAAAATCAAGCATTCAACTGGTTAAGGAGTTTGGGCTCTTCTGAACCTCAGGTTTTATTTTGAAGCTAGTTTACATTAAACTGAAATGACAGTTTCAGGCAACAGAAATGTATTATGAATACATTAATTCCTTTTAATCTTTTTTGGAGGGTGAAGGTGTAGTAGAGATATAGTAGAAAACTTTGTTAGTAAGTTGAAAATATAGAATACAGACTTTGGCAAGAATAAAAAAAAATATTTTCAGTTCTAGAAATGATTACTTTGCATTTATTTTTGAAGGAATACGAAGTCTAGAATGTAAACACATTCAAGTGGTTCTCTTTTGTAGAAGTGGGTTTGCAATGTTTATGTGATTAATATAGCCTAACTTAATCAAAACTTAAAAAAAGAACAGATTATGCACTGATTGATGTATTAAATCAGTATGTTCTTAAGTAATGAATTATCTTTCATCCCCAAAATCTTAAAGCTTTTTAAAAAGATTGTTCAAATTGTCATGATCTCAAGTGAGTCTGTTGGAAAGGAGAGATTGTGTTTTTGTTCACTATAACAGCCATATCAGACTTATGTTGAGAAAGTAAATCCAATAATATACCTCTTTTTGTTTAAAGTTTAAAAGGCAAAAAAATGAAAATCTCACTTTTTAGCTTTATACTGGCGAGCTATTACCATATTGTGTTTTTCATGTGTTGTTAGCTTTTCATTCAAAGATCTTCTGGAATAGATATGACAAAACTCACTTCGGTGATTTTTGTGTTGCCCGCGACGAAAGTCGCAGAAAGCGAGACATAGGCATGCAAAGTATGGCGACGGCAACGGCGACGTCAACGGCATTAACTTTTACTTAATACAAGATATTTTGAAAACCCTTTGATGTAGGAAAATCATATTTGGTCCAGTGGTAGTACTAATCGAGTGCTACCTGACGGACATAACGTCATGTGGCCTTGACCTCAATTTCACGGTCTAGTGGCCACGCAAAGGTTTTCTGCTTAAGTCCATTTCTCAATAACTAGATGTGGGAGGTTGATAATATTTGGTATGTAGGTTTGTCTTGGGTAGTACATGTCAGTCTGGTAGGTGACTTTTGTCCTTGACCTCAATTTCACAGTCTAGTGGCCACGTTATGTTTTTCTGCTTAAGTCTATTTCTCAATAACTAGAAGTGGGAGGTTGATAATATTTGGTAAGTAGGTTGGTCTTGGGTAGTACATGTCAGTCTGGTAGGTGACTTTTGTCCTTGACCTCAATTTCACAGTTTAGTGGCCACGTTAAATTTTTCTGCTTAAGTCCATTTCTCAATAACTAGAAGTGGGAGGTTGATAATATTTGGTATGTAGGTTTGTCATTGGTAGTACATGTCAGTCTGGTAGGTGACTTTTGTCCTTGACCTCAATTTCACAGTCTAGTGGCCACATTAAGTTTTTCTACTTAAGTCCATTTCTCAATAACTAGAAGTGGGAGGTTGATAATATTTCATATGTAGGTTTGTCATCGGTAGTACATGTCAGTCTGGTAGGTGACTTTTGTCCTTGACCTCAATTTCACAGTTTAGTGGCCACGCTAAGTTTTTCTGCGTAAGTCCATTTCTCAATAACTAGAAGTGGGAGGTTGATAATATTTGGTATGTAGGTTGGTCTTGGGTAGTACATGTCAGTCTTGCAGGTGTCTTTTGTCCTTGACAACAATTTCACGGTCTAGTGGCCACTTTAGTTCTTCTGCTCAAGTCCATTCTCAATAACTAGAAGTGGTAGGTTGATAATACTTGGTATGTAGGTTTGTCTTGGGTAGTACATGTCAGTCTGGCAAGTGACTTTTGTCCTTGACATCAATTTCACAGTCTTTTCTGATTAGTTCACTTAGATTTCACATCAATTTAGAGGCCAGCAGGGACGGGCGAGACATCTTTTAGGGTCATCACTTGTCTTAATCTTATCTATTCAAAGGTGCTCGAATTAAGAATACTACAGACACTCCCACATCAGCCTCATTTCTCGACCCTTCATTTTGAAATTGACAACAGAGTTAGACTACAAATTAGGCTGTATGACTTCACTTTTCAATTAGTCAAATTTCCTTCTCTTTGTAGCAACAGTACTACCATATTGAGTTTACATTTTGCTACGCAAGGGTCTTAACTAGATACAGTGACTTCCTTGATAGAGCCCACAAATAGGCTACTTAAACAAGGGTATGGCAATGGCGGATCCAGGTGGCCTTGGGTGACTGGGGTCCTCCCTTATGTAGGAAAATTTTAAAAACTCCTAAGGTTTTTTTTTGTAAGAAGCAGTGCAGTGCATTAGATTTCACCCATGTTTTTTTTATTAGGTCCATGTTGTTCATTTGTGCATGTGTGTCTACCTTTTTCTTTTCAGTACGGTACTCATTTGATGTCTTTGTATCTTAGTGTTACCGATGTTGGCATTGTCCTTGTACTATTCATGTTTTGACTGACAGTTCGGTTCTCACTTACTTATCTGAAACCTATTAAGCATTAGTCACACTGACCTTTACATTGTCTCCTTTATAAAAAGGTATCCTGCAAGTTAGCATTTAATTCATTGAAGATGGTTATCAACATGGAAAATAGCTTAAGATCTTAACCTACTATGCCAATTATTAGAGCCCAACTTAGTAATAATGATTCTTAGATTGTGTGTGCCGTTTATAAATGGTGTTCAACAAATCCAAATCCCATTGAAGATGGCCAGTGTTGGGTAACATGAATTAATTGAAACCCAACAGTTACAATGGTCTTTACATGGTCTGGCATGTGTGCTTTTAATCAAAGATGGCCACCAGTGAGGAACATAATTTAGCATATTACCCTATGGAAAACATGAGACCTTGTCTTTTGAAACTACAATGCCATTGAGAAACCAAAGTAAGATTAGTTGTCCTTAGATGGCACCCTTTAAAAATGATCTACACCAGGTTCTTAACTAATCCAAGAATCTCACCAGATGGGAAAAAGGTTTAAACATGGGTTTTATGCTTCCCCCCAAAAAAAACATGTAAAGATCTCATTATCTATTTGAACAATGGAAACCAACTTAATCACAATGACCTTTACATATCAGGCAAGTTTGCAACCCTCCTTTACATTGTATTTGCTTTCATTATCAGCTTTGGTTTCCATGCAATAAAAAATATTCCATGATACTTTTTATATACCAGGTTAACTTGGTTAAATATCTAACAAAATCAGAAGTACAGTCTGTACTGTGCCCGGTACTGTGTAGTCAATACTTGTTACTAAAAAAAGTTGAAATCTGTAATCATCATGCTAGGCTATGTTAGGCTATAGATATGAGAAATCTTCAGTCTAAAAGGGCCACCTGATGATAACAACCTTTGATGCTCTATTGCGTCATTGGCAATCCTTCAAGTATTATGCAATGACCGTTTACTTAAGATTTATGAGATAACATTAAGTCACATGGCATAACATGCGTAACGTGAGATCCATTTTAAGGATGACATACTTTTATAGTAGTAGTGGAGTTTTATGTAACTGAAATAAGTTATATGTTTATTTTTGTTTGAAGACAACCAACTTCTGTGTTTGTCTGTAATAATTGGAGGAGAGTTACGCGGTATTGATTATGACCTTACTATACTTATATCAACACCTGGAGCAGATCCATGTCCCGAGCAATTTGTGAAAAAGACAATTTCTTTGTAACATTTCATATAGATATCAAAATACCGAAGTTACTGTTACTTTATTTTCTGCATATGCGCATTTCGACAACTTATGTCTCATCAGTGCAGATTAAACCAATACATTTACATAGTTGATGATCATAATATAATAATTAATAGATGGAAGTTGACAGACACCAAATCAGGGCATCATAACTCACTTTGACCTGGTTGGCAAAATTTCTCAGTCTAAAAAAACCTGTGGTACAAGTCTTGACCAGATTTTAAAATCGATCCATTATGTTTTATGAAATAAAATATATTTATTTAACCCCCTCTATTGATAAGTTGTATAAAGTTTGACACTTCATATTAAAATAAATATTTGATTTCATCTTGAGTATTGAAAACAAGTTCTGACTTATATTTGTAAGGAATTTATAGTAAAATCTAGAAATAAGTTAGTCAGACTAGATAAAATGCACAATAAGCATGTACAATAGGCAGACACCGACTAATAGGTAGAACTTTATGAATGGTCACGATATAGAATGATCCTTGACATTGCAGTCTAAGTCGTTTAGTTTATCTATTGATTAAATACTAATAATAAATGTGCAGGTATTATTTAAATCAACCTGTGTGGTTTAATATGACGTCAGAAAACTTACAAAACCAGTTACCTGTTTGTTTATGTTTGATCCAAGTGAAAGGGTTTTTCACTCCAGTAATTTCTGTGCTGGGGACTTGAATGATGCACATTTGCAAATTTAGTTTGGTGACATCATATGATATTTAACTGGATAGTTATAATAAAATTTTTGTAGTACTGGGATAAAACTTGGAGTATTTGTATTGTTAAATCTAGGATTAAGAAATTATCCATTTAACTAGTAAGAGACTAAACGTAAATTAGATAATTAAAAATACATTACTAGAAATAATGGCAAATAAAGTTTGTTTTTTTTTTAATTTTTCATTTGCACAATACTTAATTACTGCAGTAGTTGTGCACAAAAAGCTACACAAATAAAAAAAAACACCTTAATTAAAAAAATGCTGAATAAGTACTTACATCAATTTTACATACTAGTATTCATTTTCACAATCACAATATTTTATTTGAAGATACACACAAACTCATCCAGTATTTATTGTTTTGAAATAATAATTATTAGATGTCTTTGTGTATGTCTTCAAATAATTTTGTGAAGATTTACCAAAGAAATGACCAAAAAAATGTATTTTTCTATCAAAACTATTGGAACAGGCAGTACTTTCATTTGACCACTTCATTTACAATTATTATAAAAACCTTGGCGGCAAGTTGTAAATGTATAATCACCTTTGTGGTGTATTAAGTTTGTGATTTGTAAAGCAACAATGCACTCGGCTTGAATTATAAAGTGTGTCAGTTACCTGCTCATGTTATGTCTTCGTATCTTCGTTTTTCCGACATTGCCATTGTCCTTGGATTGTTCTTTTCAGACTGACGGTTCGGTTCTCACTTACTTTACTAGGTCTGCATTTCCATCCATGTCAGTTACCTGTCTTGTTTCTGTAGGTCCACCCATACATTATAAAGGTTTTCAGTTACCTGCCCCTGATCTACATTTCAAAATAAGCCGAACTTTTGTCAGTTATCTGTCCTGGGTCTACAGTTTCATTCCTACAGTATAAGATTTCTAGGTTACCTGTCATTGGTTTGCAATTCCAACCATACATAAGGTTTGTCAGCTACCTGTCCTTGGTCTAAATTCCAACCAGTTTATCAATAACCTGTCTAGGGTTTGCTGCACCAATCCTACATTATAAGTCTGTCATAGGTCTGCATTTCCAACCATTCATGATGAGCTTTGTCAGTTACCTGTCTTAGATCTGCAATTCACTCAAGTTTTCACAAATAGGTGATGTACAGTTGAAGGTGGCATTCACCCCATACCGTCAAATAATCAATTAGTTAATCAGTATGGGACTTCAAAATAGGAGTTCTTTTTGTATTTGGAGAGGGAAATCAAATGGTTCTTTGAATGTGGGCAAGATGGGTACCAGACTGCATTCCTGTTGTGTCCACTCATTCGCTCATCATAGTTTTACACAAAGTACGAGCAAATGTAATTTGAGAATTGTATCAGTAACTAGAATGATCTGTATTGTTATAGAGAATTTAAAATAAATAATGTTTTTGGTATGCATTTATCATTATTGAATTTCTTTTCAGATATCAACAACAAACCATGTCAGAGCCATTAACATTACCACCTTGTCGAGTTTGTGGAGGGACAGCCACAGGAATCCATTATGGTGTTAATACATGTGAGGCATGCAAGGTAAGATAATGTGTCTGTAGAGGGCTATCTACAAGGTAAAAAATCAACAAGATGTAGCAACACACCTCAATTATCATCTTACAATATAGGCATTTTGTAAAATAAGTAATATTAGGTACAGAGGGAGCCACTTTACAGCCTCATTAATGAGGGTTAACTCATACTGCACTATGATTTCTCTATGGGGCCACCATAAATACTATGGATAGGATGCATGACAAGAAGTGTACTGGTTATAGGTGCATGATGCATCTGTTATTCATTGCTATAATACGAAATGAAAAAAAAACTTATGGATAATATAAGAGAATAATTTTATTACGTTTGATCATGATTTTCAGGTGTATGCAATATAACAAATAAAAAACTTCTAAGTCGCCAAAGAAAGGTTTATCATAATTGTCAAGACCATTTTGGGGACGCCGGGATTGGCCATTTTTAAATTCGACCGGGAATTTGGGATGAAAAAGCCATCCAGACATGGGAACATGGTGTTTTTAGAGCCGAGAAATCAGGATTTTGCGGTAAAATATATATCTAGATTGGCAAAAATTGGCTTCTTAAATACAATCTTCCGGGATCTGGACTTTTCGCCAGAAAATGGCAGGGATTTCGGGATTTACTCATTTTAATTATGGGAAATCGGGATGAGACCCCCTTTCGACCCTTCTCAACTACTAAGGATGTTCAAGAAAAAGGGGTTTTCAGGCTATTTTTTTTCTCCATTTTCTCAATTTTTGTCATAATGCTGCTCAAAATTTTTAATTTTTTTTCCTGAAAAAATGGGGTTCCAACCCCTGGAAATCCCAATCTGGACAAGCCAGTTGCAAATGTTAATACACATTTTCTGTTAGTTAGTCAATGGGACCAGTCATAGGTAAAAGGGTCACCTCAAAATAGCTCATTTAAAAAAGTCATGCCTTTTAAAATAATTCATCGGACAAAAGCTTAGTATGTCTGTCACCTTGGCCTCAAAACATGTCAAACATTAAATCAAATGTACACGTGTGTTATTATAAAATAAGGCATACTATATTTGGATCACAATAGATTTATTCAAGTAAGACTACCATGTGATATTGTTAACTGTTCAGTAAACTATATGTAACAACATAATTTCAACTTGAAACTGTTATAAACCATGCCTGGCTTATATTCCTATTCAATGTCTGGCTTATATCCATTTCATGTATATCCATCCCATGTCTGGCTTGTATCCTTTCTGTGTCTGGTTTATATATCTATATCCTATGCCTGGTTTATAGCCATCACATTCCTAGCTTATATATCCTATTTCTGGTTTATATCTATCCTATTTCTGGTTTATATCTATCCTATTTCTGGTTTATATCTATCCTATTTCTGGTTTATATCTATCCTATTTCTCAGTTCATATCCATCCCATATCCCATGCCTGGATTATATCTCAATCCCATGTCTGACTTGTATATCCACCCCATGCCTGGCTTATATCCATCCCATGCCTTTATTATATCCATCCTGCTCTGTCTTATATTCGTTCCATTGGTATTCTCAGTTTACAAACATTGATTCGTTTGGAGATCTATACCTTTTGCAACACAAGGAATACTAAATTTGTATTTTGTGAATGAAAATTGATGTCAACAATTTAATACACAAATGTCATTTACCATGCTCTGATGTGTATGAGCTCATGTGGGATAGTCTAGTGCATATCCGGGAGTCTATTTGGATGTATTATTCTTTAAACATATTTGTTAATATACATGCAAACACAGCGTTGAGCTCTGATAATCAATCGTGTTAGCCACCGTCGCCAGAGGGCTACAATCTACATTAATCTATACTTGAATTAGTGAAGTGTATTGTACTTAAATGATGAATTTCTGAGTCTCTTAGATGTTAAACAGTGCAGAGATGATATTTTGCATTATTTTACTGTTTATTTTCCAATCTATTTACATAAACAGATTTTCTAAAAGATTAAACTATTTTGTACATGACTTTTTTTTATCAGGTCAACTATAAGTTAGATAAACCTTTAGTTTAGGTACAACGGTTTTTGTACCTAGCAATATATAAGTGCTTTGAGGGCAACTGTTCTTAAAGAAATAAAAAAAAATGTGTACACATTTAGGTACAAATCAATTCAATTGCAAAATTTTTATATCCTGTGAAGTATACAGGATTCAAGTCATATCCGATGGTTGTGATGTGACTTGGTGAGAATTAATCAAATAGTATGTAGATATAAATGATGGTAGTACAATGTATAAGGAAATTAATATGACTAACCATCAAAAACAAAAGACAATTTAATATGATAAAACAGCACGCCCATTCACTCTGTCCATTCACATACTTACGTACGTAACTCACTTAAATTTGAAAACATGCACATACAATTTCACAAATGAACACGTTCATGCTTGTAAATTTATATATTCTGGTTTTCAAGTGAAAAATGTATTGATTACCTCAGGGTATAACCCCCCCCACACACACACACACACACACACACTCCAGAGTACAACGAAGTCCAGAGCCATCTTTTTTTTTTTAATTTTGCAGTACAAGTACAATATGCTTGGACTCCTGAGTCCATGGAGTCTATTGACTCAAGCAGTTGAATCCAAAGTAGCCCCATAATAAGACCAAAATCCTAAGTCCAAAATCCTATGTCCAAAAAGGGGTGGGGTCCATTTAGCCTTTTACATCGATGATGAATAAAATTTGCCGCTAATCTTGAACTTTTCAAAAGGTTTGTTTTTAGAGAGCTTTTTTTATAATGACTTAAATAAAATGATATATACATTTATAAAAATAAATGTTTTCATTTATCTAAACAAAATTTTCATTCCAAATTATACAAAACAAAAAAGATGTAGGACACAAATGTCAAAAGAAGGGCCAATCAATTTATTAAAGGTGGCCATATATAACATTTCATAGGACGATGATCAGAAAGTTGTCCTATATTTTTAAAGCTCGACAAGTAAAAGTGAAGATTTTTTTTATAAAACACAAGATAGTTTATACTAAATGAATCTTTTTTGTCAATTGTAGGCCTTTTTCAGAAGATCTCTAGTGGAAAACAACAAATATGTTTGTCCCAGAGATGGTGACTGCAAGATCATCAACCACAAGCGAGCAAATTGTTCTGCATGTAGACTAAAGAAATGTCTCGATTTGGGAATGTCGAAGAAAGGTCAGTTTATAACTCTCTGTAAAGCAAAAAACATATGTTATAGTTAACCAAAACAATAGGGTCTGTAATAAACAATGAAGGGATGTGGAGTAAATGCACATGAGACAAAGGAATGTTGAGTAAATGCACATGAGACAAAGTAGCTACAAATACATGGTAATACAAAGCAATGGAACAATGCATTTAATGTTGGTTCTTTATCTAGAAGTCACCATGTTTCAACATTGAGCTTTGCTCATGCCTCGTAGTAATTTCAAGCACTAGCACTTGTTTGAGCAGAATTAATTGCTAATTGT
The DNA here is from genome assembly GCA_002080025.1 of Modiolus philippinarum. Taxonomy (NCBI): domain Eukaryota; kingdom Metazoa; phylum Mollusca; class Bivalvia; order Mytilida; family Modiolidae; genus Modiolus; species Modiolus philippinarum. The sequence continues at coordinate 17,624 of MJUU01054302.1, read as the reverse complement.
CGAGCAATGCAGCATCCATGCTCTTCATGTCTTGTTCAATTTTGAAACTCGCTGGTAAATAAATTGAACAAAGAAGTTGCATTTTATATGGAATAAGGGTATACTAACACATATTTAGAATTTTTAAAAGATAATTAAAACTGACAAAAATGATATGAAATATTTTGATATTTATATTTATCTTTTCAGCTGTCAGACATGGTAGATACACAGTTGCTATCAGAACCAAGACCATTTTGGAGGTCAAACAGCTAGAAAGAGAGCAGGCATTAAAAGATAGCTTTGCACTTGCCAACTCTGTTAAGCAGAAGTTACCAGAAATAATCTCTGTACCAGAGTCAACATCTGTAACAAATGACCCTTTGTCCTCGATTTTAAAAAACAACAACTTTCCTTCCTCTACATGGGAGAGTTCAAATATTTCAAATGGTAGTTTGCAGTCTTCAATCATTGAAAGTACCCAGATGTCAACAACTGATTCAGTACACACCTCCAGCGAGGAGAGCTCAGTCTCAGACAGTTTACAGACCTCTTTTCAGGACAGTTCTATGTCAGATTCATTTGTTTCTTTAGAACCTGACACTGTATTTTCAACAATTGACAACAACTTCGGAAATAACATGTTTACGAGGATGGACAGCCTTGACATTTTGAACACTCTCAACCTTGACACACAAAATGAAAATGAAGTGGTAGAGATATCCGGGTCAGATGTATTCTTGACCTCACAGAATTCACAAGTGGTTGACATAGACTTAACTTCTGACAAAATAGACTTCTTGGAAATAAATTCCAATGAATTACTAGATCTAAGCAATGAGGTCATTGATGTTATACAAGTAGCTGCAGGTGGACACATCTCAGACCAAGTTATACAACAGTCAAACCCTGACAGCGTCCTAGCTTCAAGCCCTGGGAGTGAACAGCAGCTTAGTCCTGATACTACCATGATCGAAGAGAGTCTCTCTCCACAATCTGCATCTTGTAGTTCAGATGTTAGTGGAATTTCACACAGAAATCTACCTTCGTCACAAGTATTGGGTGACAGTTTTATATCGAGCAGTACCAGGACATCTCCAGTACCCAAGAAGAAATTAAGATCATCATTTAATCCAACCCATGACATGGAGACTTTACAGCTTATCAATACTGTTGTGTCAGCACAGGAAATTCTGTATCCAGGAATGAGAAAGTATTTTAATAAAGAATATGCTGAGGTCATCCACAGAGAATTCTGGGTAGGTCTCAAAGCAGATATCAAATATTTAAAATATTGAATAACTTTCTCTACAGCAAAGTGTGCCTTCCAATTTTGGGTTTCTTAATACATGTATTTGGTTTTATTTGCTCAAAAATGAAAAGAACATCTGTAGAAATGGAATCAAGTTATTGACTTATATATACATCTTCACCGGGATTTTAAAAAAGCTCAAAGGAAATACAGAAATTGAAATCTGAAAAAAATTACAACCTTTAATTGCTGCAATGGTTATTGCTGATGCATATCTAATGAAATTCTATTTTACTCTCTGTTTTGGTCACATTTGTCATTGAGCAATTAAATTGAAGCTTTCATTACTCAAAGAATAAGTATAGAATTAGAGTTCTTTAAAATTACAACAATTAATTGTTGCAATGGTTATTGTCGATGCATATGGAATGAAATTCCATTTTACTTTCTGTTTGGTCACATTTGTCATTGACCAATAAATTGAAGCTTCCATTATTCAAAGTATAGAATTAGAGTTCCTTATAAAATTTTACTAGATCCTCATTCTGTTAAGTTAGGAACAGTGAACAGTTTCATTAATGACCTGTCAAAGGTTAAAGGTC
>MJUU01054302.1:0-15437 GCA_002080025.1 Modiolus philippinarum | reverse complement strand
TTAACTCTGCATTTCTTCTATGATTTTATTTTTTTTAGTTTGCATGGAATATTTGTCATTATTTTGAAACTCTAAATATTAAATAATTTTCATATTATTTATTTGATTTATTTCAGGAAAAAACACAACTACAAACAGAGTTATTTGGTACATTAAAAAGTCTGTCAGCAGCAGAGTACAATAGTTTTTTCCTGGCTACGGGAATTGATGTTGATGGTCGTATGGACATGTTAACTAAGGCTGCAGAATGCATGCAAAAAGAAATCGTCAAATACATATCTTTTGTAAAATCTATACCTGGATGGGAAAATCTACATAACAGTGATAAACTAACTTTAATAAAAGGTATGTGACTGTAACAGTTGAAATGAAAATAGGGCTCTGTATTTGGCTGTATATACAGAAAATTTTAAAAAATGTTTCTGTACTTCCCCAGAATGATCAACACTCACACTTTATGCAAGCTGTTATAACCCATCAATACACGAGCTAATGAAAACCGAAGCGAAGACGGAGAAAGACGAAATTCCAAAATAAAAAATCAAACATGGCAATTCATATTTACAGTATTTAACATATTTAACATCAATGAAGACAACATTACAAAGACCAAATACTGTAAACCGGGAAATTTTTGCTGCAGTTTTATTTTCGCGATTTTCCAGTTTTGAATGAAAGCGCGAAAATAAAACCATGTGAATATACTGGTCTATTATTGAAGTCAATGGTCAACAATTTGGCAGCATGAATTCAAAAGTGCGTGAACTAAAATCATGTCAATTTACCGCGAAATAAAGACGGCGCGAAATTTTCCCAGTTTACAGTATATAAACAAAAATAAACAAGAACACCACAAAATAATACAAAGTCAGAGCATATTTGTCAACAACATTACTCTTCCTGAATTAAAAACAACTAAAAAAAAAAAATGTGAACAAGTTAGGAAAATGCAATATGGCAACATTTGGAAAGATTTATTTATGGTTAAGTAAATAGTTTGCAGTCTTTGATAAACAATTTCATAGTTAATAAATTTGGTAAATCACTCCTTTCTTAAAATTTTCCTGTTTGACAAGTTTGTAAAGACTAAATGGTATAATAAAGGATTAAAGAGTAACCCATTGTAATTAAAATCTTGCTGGTTTACTAGTAGACAATATTCCTCGAGTGAACACTACTGTGTAGCGGGTAATTTTTGCGGTTGCCAAATGTCGCGATTTGGTCCCCAACAAAGGTTTTAAATTTTAGCAGTAGCAATTTTCGAGAACAGAAAATTGTGTAAAGGACAGTCATATATAAAGATATACTACTGACTTTAATTTCGCGCTTCAATAAACCTCGCAAATATAGCGAAAATTAGAACCTCTAGAAAATTACCCACTATATGGTATGTTCAACAAGTAAACACTATATTTCCAGAGTCAAATCGCGACATTTGACAAGTCAAGATTGAACACTGTTCAAAAAGTAGACACAATGTTCCAAAACTGAAAAATATTGTCATAAGCAAAATAAAATATATGCCATAAGTTTTCTGCCTGTCAAATTTGACAAGTTTACACTGCTTATGTGAAAAAAGTAAACACTTGATGACACAATTAACACTGCAATTAACAAATTGATTGTTTACTATGATGTTGAAAATCAGAAACAGGTTTGACTGCATTTGATACTTATGTTGACATCTTGCCTGTTTTTAGTAGCCCAGTGGTCCAAAAATAAGGAATTCATTGAAATAGCATATAGTTACTTCAAAATAAACAATAGTAAACACATAAAAGCATTCCTGTATAGAATGAGGTAAAAAAAAAACAGAGGACTACCTATGCCGAATTTTGTCTAATGCACATTAAATCAGTAATTTTATTTTATTTTATTTTTCAGGTTAATACTATATTAAATGATATCTTATGTTTTTCAGCATCTAGATTTGAGTACTGGTTGTTAGGTAAATTTGTCCACATCAACCCTGAGTTAGGAGTGACTGCTAGTGAAGGATGTGGGTTCACACACAAACAGATTTTACAAATGTGGGGAAGTCCAGACAATATTGAAGCAATTAACAACTTTACTAAAAAGTTAAAGAATCTAGATTTGACATTTGAGGAAATTGCTTTGTTACGTGGAGTTGTGGTACTATCTAGAGGTAAGTTTTATTCAAGTACAAGTTTCATACAGTATACATATTCTTAGATATTGAGTGATGCATTACAGAGACGTTGGTATTGGGAAATTAGGTCATCTCAAAGTTGTAGTCTTAAGTGATTATCATGAAAAAATAAATAGCTGGGAAAATGATGATTTGCCATTTACCAATTTTGTTTCAGTTCTTTAAAATTTTCACTCCAAGGAAAGTAACTAAATCAATACAAAATCTATTGAGATATAAAAAAAAATCAAATAGACACATAAAAAGTTATAATATTTTGATACAGTTCACCAAAGATAAAATTTGCAACAATTTTGTGTGAAGTCAATTAGCAATTAGTCTTCAAAGGCCAGTTTAATTAATTGTAAGGAAATACCCTGTATAGTGAACAGAAATTGTTGTAGAATATTATCTATAAATTCAGGTAAATTAATATTTGCAGATGGTACCTACTTAATGTTTTGTAATAATTCATTTCAGATCGATGTATTCTTCGTGAACCAGAAATGGTGGAAAAGATTCAGTGGAAATTAATACAGTCTTTTATCCATCTCATAAAGAAGACACATCCACACGAACCATTACGATTTGCCCGCTGTATGGATAAAATTACACAAATGAGAGAACTTACTGATTTGAATTATAAGGCAAACAAAAATCTAGAAAACTTCCAAAAATCATTGATTGCCAACTATCCATTACTGTATGAATGTGTTACTTATGAAGGTTAAATGTGTGACCTGAAAGTTAAACTAATCCTGTGATAGAGTCAGAAGACAGAATAGTTTATGTTTGACAGGTGATAATTCTGTCTAAAACCAACACAATGTTTGAAGTGGTTAGTCAAGAATCTGTTTAATAGTCTGTTATTTCTGTTTTTGTTGTAAAATGTTGTAGATCTATGTATATATTGTGTAAGATTTAATTGAGAAATTAATTTTGTATTTTCATTAATGTTTTCAATATAGTAGATCTACAATAAGAATTATGATAGAAACACATATAAGAACATAAATTGTGAAACATTTTGTGAACAATACAAAAATACACAAAGTAGTATGGGGGAATAAATAAGAAAAAGTATTAGTTTATAGAGAGTTTTTTTTTTCTCTCGAAATTTAAGAAAGGGTTTATAATACTAAGGCCACAATTTAACTTTATATTAAAAAAAAATCAGACATATGTCATCTGTATAGCCCAAATGAATGTTTCAACTGTGAAAATGTATAAAAAGATATCAATTTCCCGGTGTTTCTTTCCTAAAGAGATTTAATGAGATGTGTGTAAGCATGTAGGTATTATCATATTTTTACCTCTATGCATGGAAGTACTGATTTTATTTTATTTTCATAGCAGAATAAAGCTTGATTTTATTTCTAGTACGGAGACAGCATTTTATCAGGTGTTTATATATTTTTATTTCTTTGTTTCTCAAAGTTATTACATTTTTCACTTGATCTTTTGTTTGTAATAACAAAATTTTGTATCAAGTTTGTCACTTATGTTTTTCAGAAATATTTCTTTTTTATTGTGCCATACTATATTTTTCCATTTTATGAATTTAGCTATTATTACGGTAGTCCTCAAAATTGAATGATCTTTTTTCTACACCATTTTTTGTTGACAAGATAGTTGAACACTGTATACATACTAATATATATTTTTTCAATATACATTCATTTTCTGCTTTTTCCATTAAGGATGTTTTTTTTCACAATTTCAATAATTAACTTAAATTAACTTGACAGAATGAAAGTATATATATGCAACTGAAATTGAGAAGTTTTTGTTTTTCCTTTTACTTTGAAGGCAAGCTTTGTTGTTCTATAAGATATTCTATTTCTATTCAAGATTTAAATATTTATATATTTATTTTCTTCATGTTTTGTTTATTTAATAATTTATTAATTATTGTACTTTTTTTTCCAGAATATACATGTCCTGTCTCAGATTAATTCCTTATAAATGATAGTTGTAAAATGAAAGATAGTTTTGATTGGCTTATAGAATTATCTCCCCTTTGACCATATATAGCTAACTTGATACAGGGAGCTAATCCATTGATGTTTCTCATTATTTAAATCCAGACATGGTATAAAAGTAAACAAGCTTGAGTTTCATTTCTGTTTATAGTCACAGATGTACTACATGATATATTTAATGGAAATCTATTAAAAAATTTTATCATGTTTGTACCTCTGGTCTAGTTTTGGCAAGAAAGCATGCTTTAAACTATTATGGCACTTCTTCACTTGAGCAATATGTGGTTTAATATAGGGCAAAAGGTAGTATCGAACTTTGGTATACCCTCATTCAATATTACTTTATTACTCTGTTATTGCCATAATAAAATGATATATATAAAGTATAGAAATGCACTATTTCCATAATATGTGACATTGCACAGTTGATTACAATAAAACATCATTTTGCACACTTATGTTGATTGATGTTTCCAGGCCACACCTCTTCCACACTGACATTCAATATGCCATGACCCTTTCATATGTCATCAGATTCAAATATAATAAAACTATTATGGCACTTTCACACTCGAGCAATATGTGGTTTAACATAGGCCAAAAGGTAGTATTGAACTTGGATATACCCTCATTCAATATTACTTTATTAGTCTGTTATTGCCATAATAAAATGATTTTCATCCATTTTTTTCACAAAATTTGGGAGGGGGGGGAGAATGTTATTTTATATCTTTTATCAAATTTTGTGAAAAATGCTGTCATTTTAGAAGAAATTTATCCAAAATCAAGATAAATTTTTTGAAGCGGGTGAAAAAATTTGGGCAGATGGGGATGAGAATTTTAGGATATTTTTTATTATGACCTAAACACCATATTGGTCTCGATCGGCTACAAGGCTAAATTCCCCGCCCTTGACGATTTCACCCTACTTTTCCAGTGGCAGTCAGAATTTCCCGTCCCATGGCCATTTCCATACCCCAAAGTGACTATTTATCAACAAACTTGTTCTCGTNTTGATATAGCAGAAATTTATCCAAAATCAAGATAAATTTTTTGAAGCGGGTGAAAAAATTTGGGCAGATGGGGATGAGAATTTTAGGATATTTTTTATTATGACCTAAACACCATATTGGTCTCATAGAAGTGCCACAATTGTATAATTTCTAACCATACAAATAATAAATATTAGTATTCATGAATGGTGTCATTTTCTGTAACATGTCTGAATAGCATGATTTAGTAATAAACATTTTCTGAACTTTTATTTCCTTCATGACGAATATGGTTATCGAGTATTATACTGGTTGACGATTAACAAGAGCCATGTTAGAATTGTAGATTTTATTTGTTTTCATTGTAAAAACTCATACTGCAGTGTAGTATACTGTTTGTATAACACAGGTGCCTGGTAACTTACATTTTTGTTTTGGGGATCGGATGGGTTTAAATGTGAAGATAGATTTTTAATACGGAAAATCACATATCCTACTTGTAAACAACTCATTACTCTGCACTTTTAGTATAGTCTCTGTATAACTTCATATAATCAATAAGTTTACCATTATTTGGGTTCAGTCCTGCACAGTTTTTTGTTGACTAATTATAGATTTGTTACAGGGGAGGGGAAGATTAAAGACTAGGAAGAAGGAGAAGGATACAAGGATATTGTTAGACTTTGTAATAATTTAGTCTTGTTTAGCAAGTGTGTATCCTACCAGATATTCACCTTAAAACGATAGGGATTAGCAAGTGTGTCCCCTACCTTAAAAAGATTGGGATTAGCAAGTGTGTCCCCTACCTTAAAAAGATAGGGATTAGCAAGTGTGTCCCCTACCAAATAATTACCTTAAAAAGGATAGGGATTAGCAAGTGTGTCCCGTACCTTAAAAGATAGGGATTAGCAAGTGTGTCCCTACCAAATAATCACCTTAAAAAGATAGGGATTAGCAAGTAAGTCCCCTACCAATAATCCTCTTTAAAAGATAGGGATGTCTTTAGCTCAAAAAGATTATTTTAATGGAAGATTTATCAACCTTCCTAATTCACCGATCCAGAAACTCAGGAATTGTGGGTACAGTGATTGCATTAAAATTTTTGGTGTACGAACAATCGATTTTCTACCAATGACGTTATGTTATTTATGTTCTAAGCCAATCAAAATATTTTGGTGTACGCTCTACCCACAATGCTTTAGATTCTGAAATTGTGAATTTACCGGTAGCTGTGAGATTGGAAACAAAAGTGAATTTTTTTATTGTGATTTTTGCTTCTTTGGTTGACTAAACCCTCTTCTGAACAAATCTGAAGTGTAAATACCTATGGTATAATTATTGTATGTAATATTTACTTATATCAATTCAGTAACCAGAAATACTAATTGATCAGCTAATAATCAGGACTAGAAAAAAATATCTTATGAAAAAAAAAAATTTGAAAATTCAAACAAGAATCCCTGATGTTTATCACCCATTATATCCATCACCTCAGATATATCATGACGTTGCAAAATACAAAATTCTAAAATCGGATTTAATGAAGGGAGACAGTTTGCTCAGAACTCCCAGTAATTGTTTATCAGTGACAAAAGTAATAGTAAAAATATACTGCAGAAAGAAACAAAAACACTTAATTTGCTTCGTGTTTTAATGCATGTTTTTCTGTATTAGGTATGAAATTAAAACGAATTTTATTAATATTAAAATCATTATTAATATTGTTTTGTATTTTAGAATTATTGTTAAATATATACATTTTACAGCTTATAAGGGCAAGTATAATTCATAATAGATTAAAAGCTTTGTTAAATATTGTTAAGTTTATATATTGTATGATATAGAGAAATCAAATGTGTGTTGTATTGTTATATTGTAGTCAGATTATATACCAAGATATATAAGGTCAATATTTCTTCAGTTTTAGTTTTCTTTTGCTTGACAATTAGAAAGGAAGTATAAACAGGAAAGAAGAAGCTTATTAGCATATAGTAAAGCTTGTTTTAACAATGGCATTGTATGTCAGAAAACTTTCATTTGGATTATGCAAGACTTTTTGAAAACTAAAATTGAATATATTGGCCTATTTGTTGATATTGATAATAATTGGTTCATATATTGTTTGAATACACAAATCCATGTTGAATACACATCTATTGTTATTTTTAAGATGAATAGTGCCTATGTAAATAGTGCAAAGTTACAAGTTTGTTATGTTCCGGAGTCCCTGACTCTTTGTGTTAGTGTTGTAAAGTGATGCCCAATAATTATTATGTCATCGCCACTTTTATACCAGTAACTCAGATCACCAGTAAATTATTTTATAGATAATAATGAAATTGAAGGATTCAGAAAAGCAACAGCATAATGGAAAATTATTCTGACCTATGAACATTTTACAAAATTTTGATTTTATAACATTGAAACAAGAAAATCTATTATGCAAATAGTAACAAATATTTCTGAAACATTTTCTTATAACTTATGAATGAAAAAACAGACTTTCTTCAAATATCACAAAACTCCACCCCTTAAACTTAGAACTTCTGCTAAACTTGGAGTTTTAGACTAATGACTTGTATATGAAATTGCATACAGTCTAATAAGTATGCGAAAGCCTTTTAACTTAGTATGTAAACAGTTTACCTCTGAACCCATGCCAAGAATGATTTTTAGTTAAAAGGTCAGAGCATTTCTGGAGTTTTTTATATCAATTGAAATCTTAAAAAAGTGTTAATTTTGGGGTTTCGGACCAAAACTGTTTGAAAGAAAGAGCATACAATTCTAGGTAGGTAAGTTGTTGACCATAAGACTTAAATCAAGTTGAATTTTGGGTTAAAAGGTCAAATTGTGTCTCCAGTTAAGCCCTTAATATTTTTTTTTGACAAAATCCATTGCAGGTATCATGTATTGCACTATTCCAGCTATTGGTGGAATAACTGTGGGATACTGTAAATCATAGTTTTCTGTTCTGATGGTAATTTTATGGGAATTTTATTTGAGTTGATAAATGTGATTCTTTAGAAAGAGAGGAAAACATGATGTTAATATTTCGTGAAGTCAATTTATGTTTTGGTAAATATTGATATTATGAATTGAAATCCATTAATAATTTTTATCTGACCATGACTTTAACACTTTGTGTCGCCTGCTTTAAACAGAGCCAAAACATAGGAATTACTATCAATCATAATGTGTCCTTTGTCAGTTTGATAATCTACAACTCCATCAATTCCATCCAAACTTTTAGGATATTTTATTCACAACGATGTACCTTATTCTTGAAATTTCAATTTTTTGATCTTAGACATTCACAGAGCCAAAAATAGTTTATTTGCAAATCTGTAAGCAAGAATCTAACTTGATTTTAAGAACACCTTGTTCACATGATTGAAATGTATACATGATACTTGAAACTTTGATTTAAATGATTTTAGAGGTTCACTGAGCCAGACATAGCTCATTTGATGAAGTATTTGTAGATCAGGTGACACATGGCTTGACAAATTTTTGTTTTGATAATTTATAAACATTACACATAAAAAATGAGCCTTTATTAAGGTCTTTGAAGATTATATATACTGTGGAAGTACTTTTATTCGTGGACATAAATTTTCGAGGTATTCAAAAATATCACTGAAATTCGTGGTTTCATAGTTCATACATAAAGCCTCTAAGGAAAATATTCATTTCATTTGGATCTTAATTTCGTGGTATTAGCACAAAACGAAATCCACGAAAATTGGAACCGACGAAAACAATAGTACTTTTACAGTTATTTGAATAAAACTTGTTTTTCAGATAGGGACAATGCACTTGTTGAAAATGTTGTAAAGTTTTTGTTTTAAATAAAGGGCTTTGTTATGTATTATAGTATATACTTGTCTGTTGCCATGGCATCAAATTCATTGTACTGTTTCAACTTAGAAGTGATGTGATCCATTAGAGTTGTTATCATCATCTTGAAACTAAATTACAGGAAGTATTGATAACTTGCATTTTGTTGGCCGAGAAGTGTTGCATCTAACCTGAAACTGTATTGCCCCCCTAGGGGACATCTTTCATGAGACAGAGAAGTGTTATATCTAACATGAAACTGTATTTTCCTTGCAGGGACTTCCAAATGTTTTGATTTTATCTTCACTGAAGAGTCACAAGTTGTCAAAATGCTATTATACAGACAGTAACTTCATTATTTTGTTATTTATTACCACTGGGTTGATGCCTCTACTGTCGGACTGTTAGTCACTGAGGGTATTCACCAACCAAGTTGCCAGTTCTTCAGTGCTGGTCCAAAAACTGATCTTATTGGGAAACTTGTAATATATAAAGTTTAAAACTAAGGAGTATCTCCCTCTTGCATAGCTCTGTCCTTAGATGATTTTGGCTTTTCTATTGAGATCTCATTGGTTATTTGTTCTCTACCATATTTTACAAGTATTTTTGTTGATGGACTTCCAAATGTTTTGATTTTATCTGCACTGAAGAGACATTAGTTGTCAAAATGTGCATATGCAGATACAAAATTCACAATAAATTTGGTGTTGTGTTGTTTATGAGGCCCAGAAGTGTATTATCTAGCAGAAACTATTAGCCTCTTAGTGGACATTTTTTAGGAGGCCCAGAAGTATCATATCTAACCTGAAACTGTATTTGCCTCCTTAGGGATATCTTTTATGAGGCCCTGAAGTGTCACATCTAAACTGTAACTACTGGCTTCCCAGGTGCAATCATTTATGAGGCCCATTAGTGTTATATCTAACCTGAAATTATTGGACTCCAAGGGGAAATCTTTAATGAGGCCCAGAAGTGTTGAATCTAACCTAAAACTGTATAACCCTCCTAGGGGACATCTTTTAAGAGGTCCAGAAGTGTCACATCTAACCTTAAACTGAATTGGCCTCCTAGGGGACATCAATTATGAGGACTAGAAGTATCACATCTAACCTGAAATTGTAGCGGCCTCCCAAGGGAAATATTTTATAAGGCCCAGAAGTGTTTAAACTAACTATTTTCCTCCTAGGGGACCCAGAAGTGTTATATCTAACATGAAACTATTGTCTTACTTGGCAACATCTTTCATGCAGCCCAGAAGTGTCAAATCTAACCTGGAACTGTATTGGCCACAAAAAGGATATGATCTTTTATGAGGCCCAGAAGTGTCACATCTAACCTGAAACTATTTGCCACCTGAGGGCCATCTTATATGAGACCCAGAAGTGTCATGTCTAACCTGAAATTGTATTGACCTCCTAGGGGACATCTTTTATGAAGCCCAGAAGTGTTATGTCTAACTTGAAACTATTGGCCTCTTAGAGGACATTTTAAGAGGTCCAGAGGTGTCACATCTAACCTGGAACTGAATTGGCCTCATAGGGGACATCATTTATGAGGTCCAAAAGTGTTTTTCCTAACCTGAAACTATTAGTATCCTAGGTGGCTTCTTTTATGGGACTCAGAAGTGTTACATCTAACGTGAAACTGAATTGGCCTCCTAGAGGACATCTTTTGTAAGGCCCAGAAGTGTCCCATCTAACATGAAACTGTAATGGCCTTCTAAGGGACATCCTATATGAGGCCAGGAAGTGTTATATCAGACCTGAAACTAGTTTCCTCCTAAGGTACATCTTTTATGAGACCAAGAAGTGATATATCTAACCTGAAACTGTATTGGCCTCCTAGGGGAAATCTTCTATGAGGAACAGAAGTGTTATTATCCCCTCGTAAACGAAGTTGTAGGAATCACCCTGTCTGTCTGTCTGTCCACACTTCTTGTAAGCACAATTCCTCTTAAACCACTTGAAGGATTTTGATGAAACTTTAGACAAAGGAAGAACACTATATTGAGATTTTCATGAAGGAATATAATTATTGTTCGAAACTATGAAGGGGAGACAACTCGACTATTAGTTTTCCATGATTCCGTCCGCACAGAATACCTCGCAAGAGCAACTCCTCTTAAACCGCTTGATGGATTTTGATGAAACTTTAAACAAAGCAAGGGCACTATATGGAGATGTGCATGAAGGAATTATTATTGTTCAAAGCCAGATATGGGAGATAATTTGACTTTGACTTTTCATTGATTCTGTCTGCACAAAATACCTTGTAAGTGCAACTCCTTTTAAACCCCTTGAAAGATTTTGATGAAACTTTGCACAAGGAAGGACACCCTAAGGAGATGTGCATGAAGGAATATAATTATTGTTGAAAGCCAGGAAGGGGAGATAATCTGACTGATTTTTTTTTATTGATTCTGTCTGCTCAGAATACCTCGTAAGCACCTGAAGAATTTTGTTGAAACTTTGCAAAGGAAAGACACTATATGGAGATGTGCATGAAGGGGATATAATTATTGTTTGACGCTTGAAAGGGGACATAATTTGACTTTAACTAGGTAAAAATTTTTTTCTGATTTTGATAGAATATTTTCATGGGAAGTCTTGAAGTTATTTTTTTAGGATTATATCATTGTGTCCATACTCATATTATGTCCACATCTTGTACTGTGTCCACATCTGTATTGTGTCCATACCCATCTAAATTTGCACTTACCACATATTGATTCAGGGTACAATGAACGGGGGAGGGGTATATCTGGCTGCCTTTCTACGACTGGTCTTGTATTTAACCTGAAACTATATTGGCCTCCTAGGGGACATCTTTTATGAAACCCAGACGTGTTTTTTGTATTGGCCTTCTGAGGATCATCTTTTATATGGCCCAGAAGTATCACATCTAACCTGGAACTGTTTTGGCTTCATAGGGGACAACTTTTATGAGACCCAGAAGTGTTATTTCTAGCCTGGAACTGTAAGTCTTCTAGGGGACATCCATTCTGAGGTCCAGAAGTTTTAAAATTTTTATATGTTACTTGTTGCTGTTGGCTGCCTAGGGGCAAGAAGGCCAAGAAGTGTCATATCTAACCTGAAACTACTGGCCTCCTAGGGGACATCTTTTATTTGGTCCATTGTTATATCTAACCTGAAACTGTATTGGCCTCCTAGGGGATATCTTCTGAGAGGCCCAGAAGTGTTATAACTAACCTGAAAGTATTTGCCTCCTAGGGGGCATCTTTTATGAGATCCAGAAGTGTTATATCTAACCTGAAACTATTGGCCTCCTAGGGGGGCATCTTTAATGAGACCCAGAAGTGTTATAACTAACCTGAAACTATTGGCCTCCTACGGGACATCTTTATTATATCTAACCTGAAACTGTATTGGCCTCAAAAGGGACATCTTTTAAGAGGCCCAGAAGTGTTATATCTAACATGAAACTATTGGTCTCCTAGGGGACATCTTTTATGAATCCTATCGGTGTCACATCTAACCTGAAACTGTATTAGCATCTGAGGGGACATCTTTATGAGACCCAGAAGTGTTATATCTAACCTGGAACAGTATTGGCCTCCTACGGGAGTTATATCTAACCTGAAACTATAAGTCTTCTAGGGGACATCTTTTGTGAGACCCAGAAGTGTCATATATAACCTGAAACTATTGGCCTCTCAGGGGACATCTTTTATTAGGCCCAGAAGTGTTATATCTAACCTAGAACTGTATTGGCCTTTTGGGGGACATCTTTCATTAGGCCCAGAAGTGTTATATCTAAGCTGAATCTATTAGCTTCTAGGGGACATCTTTCATTAGGGCCTGAAGTGTCACATCTAACCTGAAACTATTGGCCTCCTTGGGGACATCTGTATTGAGGTGTAGAAATGTCACATCTAACCTGAAACTATTGGCATACTAGGGTACATCTTGTTTGAGTCCATGTGTCACTTCTACCCAGAAATTGTATTTGCCTTTTAGGGGACACCTTTTTTGGGGCCAAGGAGTGTCACTTCTAACCTGAAACTGTATTGGCCTGCTATGGAACATCTTTCAATTTCTACGACTTGCAATTGTCTTTTGTTTTTTCTTCTAGGTTAGAGAAAGACTCATTCTAAAAGGGTACACTTCAATAGCTGCATTTACATTCCACTTTGATTTAGAAACATAATAATGTCCCTCTCCTCCTTTGTTTGCACTAATAGTCTTGCATCTTGGATCCTTTTGCAATATTCACTGCATGCATTGTTAACCATGATGCCAAATGGTGTATATTATACTGTTAGAATGCTGAACTCTTGTTTCACACATTTATGACATTTTTGCTTAAAATTTTGAAAATTAATTTCTCCTTCTTCTTTTATCTGTTCACTGGATTATCCAACACAATGTTATTTTGTCGAACACTCAGCCAATTTTTCATGGACTTTACAATAAAAAAAAGAAATATGAAATACAAACTCGAACACTGCTCTGAAATGGTTTGTACATTTTGACACCAATCCCAACTTGAGTGGAAAGGTGAATCCCATTGGAAAATGTCAGTTGGTAAAATAACGGATATAATTTAAGTCACGCCACTTCTAGGAGGGGATGTCAACGAAAATATGCTAAGTTTGAAAACTCACGGAGAAAAAATTTTGCCACAATTTTGAGGCGTTGACTTTAGGGATCGGTGTGAAGGGCGTGTGCCCCTAAAACCGGAATTTTTTTTAGAGTAAATTCGGTGTTTTACCTCAATTGCTCCAACATTTTTTGCACCTCGCTTCGCTCTGCGATTTTTATTTTCAGCTTTGCCCTCCTATAAATTTGGATTCTTGATCCTCCCCTATATTTGTATGCAAATCAACTCACATATTTATAAGTAAACAGCTCATTGCTACTGAATTCGGCATTGCCAGAAGATTAGTACTAATAATGGAAATCTGGCATTGCGTATAAACCATTGGATATGCAAGATCTGTAATACACTATAGGAATAAAAGTAATTTTGGAGGAGTTTATCGATGTGAAAACGCGGCCGACTCACTCACAAACTAAATAAAGTCCGAAGGACTTTATGTAGAGTTTGTTAGTGAAAGGCCGCGTTTACACATCCATAAACTCCTCCAAAATTACTTTTATTTCTTATAATTCCAATCCTTTGAACTTTGAACAATGTTGTCATTGATTTTTACGTCACCATATACTGCACTATTTGACGTCGTAGTGTATTAATGGGCAAGAAAAGTTTATCGAGAAATAACTTTTTTGTTGTTCATGACGTTGACCAATGAAATTGGACGTTGCATTAGCAATTGGAATTATTATATTTTGAGACAATGTACTCTCAGTTAAGATAAGCTATAGATAATGAAATCAATGTTGTTGGTCATCTTGCAATATTGCTCACACTTCCTCAAAGTGAGTTGAGCCAACCTGGAATAGATTGGAGAAATATTAATTATTAGTATTTTTGTTCGCGAGACAAGGATTATCAGGTCCATATCAGATGAGCCCGTAGGGCGAATCTGATATGGACCTGATAATCCTTGTCGAGCGAACAAAAATACTAATAATTTTTTTATCGGTAATTCCACAATGGAATACAAACTAAATTACTTTTTTGTTAAGTTATTGTTCCTTTTTTACGTTTTGTCTTGCAACAACTTTCGTTCAATAGTTAAAACTATGCACTATTTTTTTGTCGAATTTTTATGCATGACGCGGTCATTTACGTGACGTCACTCCATTCATTCAAATGCATGATGACGGTTACGCTAAGGCACGAAGGAAGGGACGTCTATTGGAAGTAATATAAATGTCACATTGAAACAAAATTCAGAATCATATTATAGTGTGATAAGGTAGGCTGAAACTATGTGATAAATGTCTTGATGCTTTGGGGATAATCAAAAGAAAATTGTTCATATTTCAATGTCCTCAATGAAACTGGTCAAGGTGTCATGGCGTCAATTCAGTTGTCATAATGTTACTCTTGTTTTGAGAACACAAGAGATTTTCCCCCACTCCTTGTCACTTTTTCTTATTTATACCCCATCAACCGCCAATAGTGCTCTGTCCCTGTGTCCTATATCCCTTTTAAGATCCCGTCCAGAGTTGAAGTTTGCTCCCTCCCCCTTCTGTCTCAGTTCTCCGTCGCCTGGTTTTTCTTCTGTCTTTACCAAATTTCAATATGCTCCACCGTCTCGTTGCAACGATTGATATGGATTTTCCGAGATTTGGTGGAAGTATTGCCGGAGGTTATGTTTTTGTTGTTAGGGGTGGGGGTAGGGACTACCATTATTTACGAAAGTCGTTTTTATTTCAGGAAGAATTTTTCAGATACTCTCCGGATACTCTGTATGCGTTACATTTTAATAGTAATTGTAACACTGCTTAGTGTCTGGGTAGATCTGATTTAGCACAACATTTGATCTCATCATGTCATGTTTATATGCCAGCGAAGCTGGCACTTATGGTAAGAATGTCATCCAAAGAT
>MJUU01054292.1:0-14405 GCA_002080025.1 Modiolus philippinarum | reverse complement strand
ATATATATATATATATACACATATATATATATATATATATATATATATATATAAAATGTGGTGACGTTAACGTCAATAACAACAATAAAATAATAAAATAATAAAAGCGTCGTTCCATTACATGGCTTTATCATGTATTTGTAAAAGCTTTGTCTCATATGCATTTAGTCCATATCATTCGTTGTTTTTCCGATTGGCCTTTTTCATGAAATTTATATCAAATATTTATACCACTAATACCTTTTTTGAAAATCAGTTTGAAAATCAACCTTGGTCGATACTTTTCGTTTGTGTTATGGGACTTTGACAAGAAATTGACCCCATTATATAAGAAATAGACCTTGTAAGCGCTCGCATGGCTACAAATTTTTACGGATTTTCATGAAATTCACATCAAATATTAATACCATTTACACCTTGGTCAAATTGGAAAATCAGCTTCGGTCGATACTTTACATATTAGATGAACTTATATATGTTTATAGGTATTTTTTTGATTTTAGATTTTAGTATTATGGATATATTTACTATAGGAAAAATAGATAAAAAAACGATGGGTGGTGGGGGTAAAAAATGTTTTTGCCGACCTCCCCACATATTTAATTCTGGAACAGCCCTGAATTTTTTTAAATATTGCTTGTATACTGCTTGACCGAAGGGGGGGGGCAAGGGATTCTATTTTTGTAAATTTGGTCTCCATGAGCTTTTACACATTTGGTTTGATCTGCACTGAAGAGCCATACGTTGTCGAAAATGGCAAAAAAAATTGATTTAAAAAAACTTCGATTTTTGTCATGTTAATAATTTCTAATAACATTTACTTTTTGCACAGATTCGTCTGATGTACATTCTTTTTTTAAGGCTGTATACATGTTTGGCTCTGATTAGCCAATATTATAAAAGTGCTTTGACACAGATCGTGGTGTTGTGTTATCTCCATTTTTGTTTCAAATTATAGAATATTTTGATAAATTCTTTCAGTAATGTGACTCCTAGTATCTATGAAAATATTTACGAAAAAAATCTATAGGGAGTAATTTGTATATTAATACATTACTTCTCTTTTTGATAGGCATCTTGACAATAATGAGATCTCGTCATTGGCTGGTGTGAGTTGGGAAGGTCTCACCTCTCTAAGGGAACTGTACGTAAGATTATGATTGATATAAGATTATGATTGATATTAATTTTAAGTGTTAGAGCGAATAGTACCATTTCAAACATCTGAACAACACTAAAAGCGTTGTGTCATTGATTTGCTTGTGGAGATTTTGTCTCATATGCATCTACTTAATATTCTTTCATTGTTTGGTTTATAATAAAATGTGTTTTGATGGTGTACTGAACAAAAACTATAGCTTTGGAACAATAGCTATCCTTGGAACTGACAGATAAATCTAAATATACTCTGTCTACATTGAAAGTGTATTTGAATGATACTAAATTCGAGTCTTTTGAATCGTGTTCACTCCTTAGAAATTTCTATCATTATTCGAAAAAATCAATACATTGAGAGGGAATCAATTGTTAATTAACACTATTGAGCCAAGGGTGATTTATGTTTAATCTATTTGTAGCGCTTAAGGTTTTTGTTTTCGACAATTAAAATTTTGTTTAAGAATTGTAGTATAGGAAGAATTATCAGTACACTTCAATATCAAGTTTGTGTTTTAGGTGGTATATCTTTATTTCAATGGGTCATGAATCCACTCATTCCTTTTACTGGTAATTGAAGCGTTCGTTTCCGCCTTCAATAACACAAGAGTTCCTATCTCGAAGTCCCGTATTGAAGGTGAACATATATATTGGAGACGAAGGTAATAACAAAATTACCGAAAGGAATTGTCAAGAACCGGAATCCAAAGGACAGGCAGATAAAGTAGTTGTACAACTACTGTAAACCGTAATGGTCCTGACTATACAGGCCGATTTCAAAAGAAATTGTGGGCTTAACCGGTTTTATGGCACGCCAACCCCATTCTGCCATTACACTAGTGTTCGGTAGCAACCAAGCAGGATTTGCCATTTTAAGTTCAAAGGACAATAAAAGAAATGTTCATCCCAGTACCAAGTAGGAAAAGGAATGTTGAATTATAGTACTGATTGAAATTTATTTTTTTACCCAAGGGACTGATACATGTATCTATAAAAACTAAAGATCGTATGAGATTTTGTGATGTCCAGATTAATAAGACGGTGACAGAGATAACTACGCCTGATGAGAAAGTCTAGGTATAGCGTGAGGAATGAACTATGAAACATACACCATGTGAGCAGGAGATAGGAATATTTGTCTCTGTGTTAGGGGAATTAAGAATTTTGAACTTTTTTAAAAGTCGTAAATTGTAGTACTGGGATGACCGATTTCGCCAAAGTGGAGAGGCAATTGCAACCGAGATGAAAATCTAGTAGTTTCTGTTGTTTCTTTTATTTCTAGTCCTGGATGATATATTAATGGGTCAATTGATCAAAAGAATCGTTATCTGGTTTTTTATGGAAAGAAATGATCAATGTATCCATAAGTGATATATATATATATATATATTTTTGCAATTTTTAATTACGATCTTATCTACAAGAAGTTCAGAATGTATGGTAGATTTGTTAACTTCTTTTACATGTCGTCTTTTAATATTAGAATTTCAGTTTTCGAATTTTCTACAAATTGAATAAAAGACTTGAACCCCACTTATTTAATTAGGTTCGGGCTGTTCAAGAAAATTACGAAAAAAATGTTTCTACTGGTCAAATTTAAGTGAATTATTGAACTATATTGCTTGATTTCTTAAAAGTAAGCGTGAATCGAACCTTCAATTAAAAACAATTTTAAGCCCAAAATACAATGACAACATCTGAAACACAAAGAAGCAAAGACATCACATTGGTACGGCCAAGGAAAGAAAAATGGGGACATACTAGTACATACTGATAAACATCATGAACCAAATTAAAAACCAAGATCAGGTGAACCGGTAGATTAAGTGTCTCCTTTTTTATAGGACACTCGGCGTGTGGAGCATGCCGGTATCGATTATCAGGACAAATCCGGTAGAGGAAAAATATTAAGCTGATAAAGTGAAAGATTTGTTGTCAACTGGGAACAAACAGATATCCCGTAGCCACTCGACCGGATCGTGATGTTGACTAAACTTTCTGCAGCAATGAATTCAAGCTATGGATAACATACACTTGTTTTAGCAGCCTTTTTGTAAGCAACCAAGTTCTCTCAAGGAAGTCACTGTATCGACCACATGCTCTTTAGCAGCGACTGAATTAGGAATAAGTTGGCACTGTTGGAATGCTGGTACAAAGTAAAAGGAAGTTGACTATTTGAAAAGTGAATCCATTGCGTTTGTCATACAGCCTCAATTGTAGTCTATCTTTGATTTCAGTGTCAACATAAAGGTCAAGGAATAATGCCAACATTGAAATATCTGTAGTATCGTTAATCACTGGCTCTTTTGGTAGCTGAGAAGATGAAATTCTCAAAAAGAGTGGGCTGTGAAGTGATAAAATTATCTGAATAATAGATGATCAGATTTAAGGATTTGTCTGGTTTTTTTTATCTTTATGTTGAAGAAGTCCTCAAAATGAGATGAATGAAAAATGCAGTGGCTAAGTGAATTATAACAATTAATTTGCCTTTGGGGATTTAAAATGGAAGCAATAGGCAATGATAAATGAATGTCATTGAAAGAATGTTAATAGATTTCTTCAATTAGAATATCCATGCATAGAAAGTCTGTTAGGATACCAGAAACTTTACCAATAAATTGAAATATAAACTGGAATCTAAATGCAAAGAAATATAATAATTACTGATTTCATATGGAGATTTATGATTTTATTAGAATCTCCTATTTAAATTGATTTTTTACATTGGAACTGTTGAGATTTTATTTTTATTTTTCAGTGAAAAGTTAACTATGCCTCATCAAGTCATAGTTTAGTTTACGCCAAAAAATTAAAGGGATAATTTTGGTAACAGTTGAAAAGTTTGCAATGTCAAAATTTTATCTCCATCATCCATAGCTCTGTCCTTGGATCTCTTGGCTTTTCATTTAGATCCTATTGGTTATTTGTTCTCTGTCAGCTTTAACATATATTACGGTGCTAGGGGCAGTCTTGAACTTACTATGAGATTGAGCCTAGCTCATTGTTGAAGGCCTCATAGTCACTTCAAGATGAAGAACAACAATAAAAGCGTTGTTCCATTGCTTGGATTTACCATGTATTTATTAAGTGTGCATTTACTCCATATCCTTTCATCGTTTATTATTGTTTTCCAAATGTTTTGATTAAATCTGTACTAAAGAGACATAAGTTGATGAAATGGCCATATGCAAAAACTTAAAATTATAGTAACTTCAGTATTTTGCTATTTATAAGCTATGTGCAATATGTTTGCACTCATTCATCAAAAAATACAAATAAATAACACGATCAACATATTATTATAATATGACTCTCTTCTTTGTCTTTTGAAACAAAGCTATGTTCTAATTCAAACAATATTTTTTAGCACATGCGTATATCTTTTACAAAAGGACATTCGTAATGTACAGTTTCACATTTTATTCACTCAATATTCATATGTAAATAAAGTTTTAAATAATGAATCACCCAAAAGCTGCAAGATAGAAATTTACAACAGTTACTGAATTTAAGACGCGGAACTGAAATTGACATAACCGTAACCAAGCAACGGATGTGTTGTTGTTATGAAATCTTATCTATGTTGCATACCATGCTCTACAATGTAGATATAACGTTAATAAAATTTATAAATATGAGTTTCTTCTTTTCTTTTCTTTTTTGGCTTTAAATATAACATAACTTTTTTTGGTGTTCTTGCTTTTACCTTGTCTCTGGACTTTGATTTGTGTAATCTTGTGCTTTGTTCCTTCGGTATTCTACTGCCGTTGTTTAGCAGTCATATAAATCAGAAATACAACCAGCTCACATTTGTACCCGCTTGGATTTTAAAATATCTGTATTTTATATTTTTACAATAGATTATTTGTATTAATTCATAAGCTTATGAGCAATTTGTATTTATGAAATAACGAATATAGATTTCTCCATGTCCATTTATGTGTGTTTGTATACAGTTTACCGACATATTTTAATTCTAGCGTCAAACCCAATATTGCCTCTAAGAGCCGCTTCGAATGTTCAAAACGCTTGTTTAATATATTAGAATCGAAAAAGATTATTGAAATTGGGCTCTATGCGAATTAGAACATGGGCAAACCTTATATTTGTCTTCATTTTATACCTCGCTGACATATTTAAGGTCTGCCCATGCTCTAATTCGCATAGAGCCCACTTGCAATAATCTATTTCTTAAACAAACATTCATGTCTAGATACAGTGGGCAAAATTTGTCTTATTATTTTTGAAACAAGCATTTACAAACGCATTTAGAATAAGTCTCATAAGGTACGTCTTGACATGTAGAAATTGTACAGAAAAAAACGTATAATGATTTAACGTTTGATATATTACGGACACACTTTTTCAATTTATTAAATGATATTATTTTTTATTCTTTCTTTCCAGGGATTTAAGACGGAATAAGCTAACTGTAATTAAAGATATAGATTGGTCTGGGTTGACATCTATCAGGAAACTGTAAGAATTTTTCATAAGATGAATTGAACATTATTTAACATCATATGTTTTGGTACCGTAAAGGGAACATTTTTATTTACTTTCAGTAGGTATTTTTATACGTAGGGGGTCGTATGATTTAAAGATAATATTCACCTTGTCACCCTTGCTTGGTCTATAGGCAATTTTCTGATCTATAACTTTCTTTTGAGTTGATCAATCTTTCTTGAAGGTAAACACAGTGTTCCCTAGCACAACACGACAACAAAGCTGACTGCTTTTGGAAATTGTGAAAAAGTCCATTATTGTATATGAGGGATATGAATATATATTATTGTATATATTGCGTTTTTCCATATATTGATAGAAAATTAACTGTGTGTAAAGATATTTATGTTTTTAAAATGTGGTAATATCTTTTTTCTCTAACTTAAGTGTTATCCCAGAAAAAGGTAATTAGAAAAAATGTTTTCAAATAGCTATCTTTGATCGATTTAATGAGTATTCATGGCTTCCAAATCAAACGCAAAGGTTGCCCCTTTTTCGAACATCCCAAGAATACCATTGATGCCATACACCTTGCTCTTTATTTTTCCAGTTTTATTCGATTTTAATAGGATTTGTATTATTGGATTTCTTTTGACGAAATCAGTAAGGTATTTTGTGTGACTTCGTTTATCACTTAGAAGGTCTCAACTTTTATGAGCAAGGAAAAGTTTCTAGTAATATTGTCCAAAACCATACTATGCCAACACTAAATTTGGGTCAACACTTGTCTAAATGAATCTCTGTAGTTTTTTGTCCGATAATTATTTTTATCTAGAAAATGCTTTGTAAATATTTAATGTCTTTGACTTGTGAATCTTCGTTTTTTCCGAATTTATAATTGATACAAGTCACCGAATAAGTTTCTTTCGCTTTGCAGAGGTAGCAACCTGCCTTTGCGTATATATATATATGTATCAACAATATTTATTTTATTATCTTAAAAGATAATCAAAAGATTTTTTTCAGAGACGCAAAGCGGTGCATTTTGAGAGCACTTCAAATGGTCATAAGAAGGAATTTGAATCAAAATTTTTCATTAAGAAGGGAAAATATAGAATTACCTTTCATATATGTGACCTCCATTGAAAAAAAATGATTTAATGCAGGGCCTTTAGTAAAAAAATGAGCAAGTATAGTGTGAAAAAAAATGTGCAGAACAACCCGTAATTTCTGGTTTTCTGTTATTTTTCTATTTGAAATTTATTTTTCTCGAAAATTTATAAAGCGTGACATTGAAAAGGGTGAGCGTGAGAGCGTGATTTGGTGTTCGAAAGCGTGACTCTCACGCCGAAATCGTGAGGCTTGACAGGTCTACTACAGCTCATATAACATAAAGGTTATATATCTCGCTACTTTAAGTTTTAAATTTTGATACTTGATGAATTTCAAACTTAAATAAATGATAAAAAAACACAGGAAACTACAACGACTTTTTTGTCATTTTGTGAAGCAAAAACAACGACAGTAGAATACCGAAGAAACAAAGCAAAAGATTACACAAATCAAAGTCCAGAGACAAGGCAAAAGCAAGAACACCAGAAGACGGAAAACCAGACACTATATGCCCACAAAACACACGAACACTACATATACAACACAAAAAACTAAAGCACTAACAGATAAACATCAGCTGCTTCGGAAGGGTAAGCATGTCCTGCTCTGTATACAGCACCCGTCACACTGTAAGTGGGTCAATCCAGGGTAAAATCAAAACCGGTAATGTCAAATCCGGGAAGACGTGATCTAGCTGAAAATGTCAGTTTTCATTTGTGACACTGACATTTCATATCTATCTATGATGTCGTGGCGACGGCCATAGAATTTCTGAAGGGACGAAAGTAACAACGACTGAACATATCCCTGACTTATCAGTTTTTGTGACAGTGCTTTTGCAAAGCATGATAGCATTATATGATTATATATATTCAGTATAATCTCAGATCTCCAATTTTACTGTCTGTTTTTTTTTAATCGAAACGGAAAATAATGACACTGTTTTGTTGAATATTTAGGAACCTTGGTTACAACAGGATTCAACTTACAGATTCTTCATGGGATGGTTTGCAATTATTGATAGAGTTGTAAGTAGGTTACCAATAGCTCAAATTATTATAACTCAGTAGATGCTTTCCTCGTTACATTATGTTTAAATAAAACAATTATTTCTTTTAATTGAAGGCGTCATTGTGCCGTCACTTGTAGAATACTATTATATCGGCCCATAGTCCTAGGAACTATGGATTGGCGAGGTCTAAATGACACCTCTATTTCGGTACATTAAAACACTTATTAAATGGGTACTCAAACAATAGTGAGTCTATGGTTCCCCTCGCGTCGGGAAATAGTTGTCTTTCGTCGAACCGTACTTTTGCTAAAGTCTTCATAGCCAGTCCATAAGTATAAAATTTATAAAATTCTTATCGATGTAGAGTCAATACATCCGCACAAGACAAACTAAACATTAAGGTGGTTCGGGGGTATAAGCCAATCCATCAGAATTTATCAATAATTTGCAGAATTAAACTTCAAAAATTGAACTTCCAAGACATGAAATAAAATGGGGACCACGGACCATATAAGCTTACAATCTTTCACCGAAAATAGGGTTTTTTAATTGAAATGCCACGGAAAATTATCATTTTTGTGAAGTTGTTTTCGAAGGCGAAACATAACGAGCAGTAAAGTAAGTAAGTAAGTAATTTTTATTTATAGTTGGGTAACATACATATAACAAATAACATAAGCTCTGAAGGAGCTTTTATACCGACTTAATAAACTCCGTAGATTCCGTCGTTGTCGGTGTCGGCGTCGTTAACATTTGGTTAACCCAAATGTTAAACTTTTTTTGAACTTCAATAATTTTCTCAAATCATATTCAATTTCAATGAAATTTTGGCACCATGGCCAATACAACTTCATTATTGTTTTCCAAGGTTATTTTTTGAAAAAATAATTCCAATTTTTCCGTATTTTTCCATTAGCTGGAATAAGTTGGACTTAGTTTCTTTCTATGATTAACAATGAAGGGATATTGAGTAAATGTAAATGAGACAAAATGATTTTTTTTCTTTGCACGATACATGCCATAGACTGATACTTATTGGTAAGTGGTTACATCTTTAGTAAAGACCAACATTCATACAAGAATTATGTCACCTTGACCTTTATTTTCCGCTTCGATGAATTTGGCTAAATTTTCTTTCTAGGTCCATATATAAACAATTTAAAAAAAAATTGAGAATAAGGACTTTAATTTTGATGTAGAAATGTTGCATATAGCCCATAATGCACAATAAGCTTTCGGAATTTTATTCTGGTTCAAACTTTGGTAAATTTCCTGAAAATGTCCAAGACTAACAATTTTGGGGAATTTTTGCATACAATCTATTATCTTACAAGACATAATTCTGAAAACTAAAAATGAAAAAATATGGTTCCAATTTTGGTAAATTTCCTGAAACTCTCAAAGACAAGCAATTTTGGGAATTCTTGTTTGCAACCATGTGTTTTGATGAATTTTAGTCGAAAACAATATTTTCAATGGTTACATTTCATAAATTTTGTCTTCCAATTTTGGTAATTTTCCTTAAACTGTCAAAGACCAGTTGTTTTATTGGAATTCTACTTAGCCAGAACATTTTGATAGACCAAATTAGAATGATAGTTAAGTGAGCAGGCGAGACACTAGGTTCTGCGGAACCATTACGAATTATTTAAAAAATAATTCAAATTACATCCATGAAAATTTTGATTAATTCTATATATTGCTAGTCCGTTAATTGAACTTTCTAAAAAAACAACAACAAAAACAAAAACAGAACAAAAAGTTAAAAAAAAAACAAAACAAAAAATAGAGGTCACGGAACTTTTTATGTTATTATTGCATAGAATCAAAATTTTGGTAGTGATTTCTTTGTAAAACATTTTAATTACCTTCCTTGTTTAAATTTTCATTTCAAAGAATTTTACAGTGTAAATACTATTCTGAATGTTTCGTGTATTATGAATGCTAGAATAAATGGGCCTATTATTTGTGTTTTAGGGATGTAGTAAGGTGAGGTTTTTGAAATTCATAAAAGCCATTCGGATTTTATCCATTATTACTATGTAATATTTTTGCCCCATTACACTCAATTTTCTAGTCATCAAAGGCTTCAGTAACTCAATTAAGGTCAATGAGCAAGATTTCATTAGATTGTAGATTTTCCTTCCATGTGAAAGAAATTAGAAATGATTCAATGTTATACTCAGGTAAAAGTCCAAGAGAGTATTTCCCGCCATTTTTAAAAATGTAAAATATCTTGAAAACCAGGTCCATAACCTACCAATAATTTTAGCTTAAATCATTCCTTTACCAATGCTTTTTCTATTTATGGCTTCAATTTAGAATCGTAGATTTTATTTAATTTCACCTTACTACATCCTTAAGCGAAATATTTTAAAGACTTGCCCAAATTATGTCTTCCCCCTCTTAAGGGGGATACATATTGTTTTTGTCTATTTCCGTCTGTCAACAGTCCGTCCGTCACAAAGTTTGTGGACGCCAATTCTCCTACGTCTTTCATCGGATTTCAATCAAACTGCACAGGATTGTTGACCATCATACCTAGTTGTGCATATTGTCTCGCCGGATTGATCAGCTAATTTTTGTGTGTGTTATGCCCCTTTTTATGCCCCGCCTACGATAGTAGGGGGGCATATAGTGTTCGGGTCTGTCCGTCCGTCCGTCCGCTCGTCCGTCTGTCCGTCCGTCCCAAGTTAGGTTTACCCTTAGGTTGAAGGTTTTTTTTGTGAAGGATGTATGCTATTATCCTGAAACTTTGTATAAATACACATTAGGTTATAATTAAACAAAAATCATAATAAAAATTTATCCCGGCTTCCAACTTCATGCTTCACTGATTATGGAAAAAGGGGGGGGGGTAGTATGAGGTTTACCCTAAGGTTGAAGTTTTTTTCTGTGAAGGATGTATGATATCATCATGAAACTTTGTATAAATACAAATTAGGGTACTATTAAACAAAATTTATAATACAAATTTAACCCGGCCACCAACTTCATGTTTCACTGATCATGGAAAAAAGAGGGGTAGTATGAGGTTTACCATTTGGTTAAAGTTTTTTTTCTGTGAAGGATGTATTCTTTTATCATGAAACTTTGTATAAATATACATTAGGTTATAATTAAACAAAAATCATAATAAAAATTTACCGGCTACCAACTTCATGCTTCACTGATCAAGCAAAAAAAAAGGGGGGGGGGGGTAGTATGAGGTTTACTC
Source organism: Modiolus philippinarum (assembly GCA_002080025.1). NCBI lineage: Eukaryota > Metazoa > Mollusca > Bivalvia > Mytilida > Modiolidae > Modiolus > Modiolus philippinarum. The sequence continues at coordinate 3,462 of MJUU01054292.1, read as the reverse complement.
TTAGGTTGAAGTTTTTTCTGTGAAGGATGTATGATATCATCATGAAACTTTGCATAAATACACATTAGGGTATAATTAAACAAAAATCATAATAAAAATTTATCCCGGCTACCAACTTCATGCTTCACTGATAATGGAAAAAGAGGGGTAGTATGAGGTTTACACTTAGGTTGAAGTTTTTTTCCGTGAAGGATGTATTATTTTATCATGAAACTTTGTATGATTATACATTAGGTTATAATTAAACAAAAATCATAATAAAAATTTATCCAGGCTACCAACTTCATGCTTCACTGATCATGCAAAAAAGGGGGGGTAGTATGAGGTTAACCCTTAGGTTGAAGTTTTTTTTCTGTGAAGGATGTATGATATCATCCTGAAACTTTGTATAAATATACATTAGGTTGTACTTAAACAAATATCATAATAAAAATTTATCCTGCGTGCCAACTTCATGCTTCACTGATCTTGGATAAAAGGGGGTTAGTATGAGGTTTACCCTTAGATTGAAGTTTTTTTCTGTGAAGGATGTATGCTGTTATCATGGAACTTTACATAAATACACATTAGGGTATAAATAAACAAAAATCATAATAAGAATTTACCCTTGCCACCAACTTCATGCTTCACTGACCATGGAAAAAAGAGGGATGGTATGAGGTTTACTCTTAGGTTGAAGTTTTTTCTGTGAAGGATGTATGCTATCATTATGAAACTTTACATCAATACACATTACAAAAATCATAATAGATATTTCTCCATGCTACCAATTTCATGCTTTACTGATCATTGATAAAGGGGATAGTATGAGATTTAAGTTTCTTTTCTGTGACTGATGTACATTGTATGCTATTTTCATGAAACTTCATATAAGTACACATTAGGATACAAATAAAAAAACATAACATATTTACCCATGCCACCAAATTCATACTTCACTGATCATGAAATATAGCATTGTTCAAAATAGGTGTGAGGCGGGGCATTGTGTCCGTTAGACACATATTCTTGTTGATTTAGAATTTTGCAAAATTATGTTTGTGGACGCCAATTCACCTACACCTTTCATCGGATTTCAACCAAACTTCACAGGATTGTTGAACATCACGCCTAGTTGGGCATATCGTCTCGCCAGATTGAACGGCTTATTTTTGTTGGAGTTATGCTCCTTTTTGACTTAGAATTTTGCAAAATTAACTTTGTGGACGCCAATTCTCCTACATCTTTCATCGGATTTCAATCAAACTTCACAGGATTGTTGACCATCATACCTAGTTGTGCATATCGTCTCACCAGATTGATCAGCTAATTTTTGTGGGAGTTATGCCCCTTTTTGGTTTAAGATTTTGAGTTGTGTGCCCTTGGTGAGAAAAGTCGTGTTCACAGGGCTCCGAGTAAAAAGTAAATTTTTTAATATTTACTCATCCTGGAAGTGCCGTTTTCGGATAAAGATGAGTTAAAATCAATATTCCAAATGTTTCCGATGTTTAAATGACTCCAGACTAGCTGGAAATATTTTTTCAGCTTAGCTGATGAACACTTTGTGAGTTGTTTACATACACAAATACAAAATGGCGGTGGTCGGTACCCCCCCCACTCCAGCTACAGAGACATTTGTCTGTCCACTTCGGCATTGGCTTCATTAAAGGTATCACACATACTGATGTATTAAATGAACTTAAAAAACTGATAGATCAAAGTAATATACACTCCATACAAATAACAGGGAAGGAGTGCATAATCACGGTGTTCGACTCGAAAGCAAAACACGTTTTACTTACTCGAGGGATAAACCTAAAAAATCGGTACATCAAAATGGTTGATGTTGAGAAGCAGGTTACAAATATAACCGTAAAGGATGCTCCGTGTGAGATGACTGACATAGTAATCTGTAACCACCTTTCAAAGTATGGTGATGTCGTTCAAGGGTCCATTCGTAGGGGCCTTATTAAAGACACAAACATAGAGACTGGTACACGGTACGCACAATCAACAAACTGTGTCCCGATTATTCCCACATTAGCCAAGTTTGGACGGTTCGACGTACGTATCTTCGCGGACAATAATCGAACAGAGTGTATGTACTGTTCAAAAACTGATCATCTATCATACAGGTGTGATAAAAAACCTTCAAGACGGGAACCTACACAAAAACATTGCTACAGATGCAATAGTAAAGAGCATACTTTTAGAGACTGTCCATATTCTGATAAAGTATGTTACAGATGTGGAAGGGAGGGGCATGTGCAAAGGGATTGTCAGGTTGATGAAAGTGATATTTATGGAGATTATGTGCATGAAATAAGAGAGGGGAGATGTGCTGAAGTTGACAATGACCAGTCATCTGTTATATCAGATACTACTGAAATAAATAAAACAATAGAAACTGAGTCTTATGTTAATAGTGACCCAATATCAACATCCCAGAAAACTGTTATACTTGGTGCATCTAATTGTAGGCGAGTGAACATTGATAATCCTAATGTCTACAACATGTCTATATCTGGCACCACACTTGATCAAGTTCAAACATTATTAGAACAATCTGACACTGAGGTTGAAGCAACATGTGTAACAAATGTAATTTTGTCTTTAGGTACAAATGACATGGGTAAAAACAAAAATGATGTTGAGCAAATTAATGCAGATTTCACAAACTGTATTGAGAAAGTTAAATCAAAATTCCCAACTGCTAGAGTGGGAGTGTGTAGTGTATTACCTAGAAGAGGTAAAGGTATAAACATTCAAGCTATTTATAATTCAGCTGAGTCAGTCAATAGGTTTGTCAAAAAATTATGTGAAAAAAGTGATGTATTAAGCTATATTGAGTTGTGGTCAGAATTCACTCCAAATAAAGTTCCTAACAGAACACTTTATGATTTGAATGATCCAAGTGGTGTACATGTAGGTCACATAGGTGCACAAGTCTTTAGTGAAGTATTCTTAGATTTCATATGTAGTAAATCTGGAGGAGAGTATGTTACTCCACAAGTCAGAAAGAGGTTACGTAGCTCAGAGTCTACACCAGGTTCTGCCGATAAACAGCAAACAAAACGGGTAAACAAATCTGCAGATTAATTTTATATATATATAGCTTGTACTTAAATGGTATATAGTTTTTGTACATATTTGTAATTATACAGACAGTAATTGTATTTATAATTATGCAACTAATCTGCAAGGTATACTACTGTTGCGTGCATTTGTTTATGTTTAAAACACACAGTTACTATTTTCAAAATCCCCTTGTCTATTTTTAGAATTAATCACTCACAAAACTCTTTATTCAAACAAGGTCACTATAATGGACATTTAAATTTAGAAAAAGTGTACCGAATTATTGAACTCAAGTGGAAAACAGGTGATTAACCAATGTATTTTCATATGTGTTTCCAATGAACAATTTTTGTATACATGAATAGAATAGAATAGAATAGAATAGAATATGCTTTATTAACCAAT
>MJUU01054290.1:37892-73210 GCA_002080025.1 Modiolus philippinarum | reverse complement strand
AGTTGTTTAGTTATAACAAATATGTACTTGAGATTTATATTCGTACTTGAAACGTGGTTTTTCGTGGGCAAAAAAATGCCCATTCTGAATTTTTTGTTGGTAAAAAGCAGTTGCTAAGTTGAAACAATTGCGTAATTCTTACCACAATGACTAATTTGTTTGTAAATGACATTTTTATGTTTTATGAGATATTGAAATATTATATATAAACAATATCGAAAAATCAGTTTTTGTCAGTATAAAGAGACGGCAGTAAGCAGTAAGTTTATTTGGTTTTAATGTTTGTTTGGTTGATTATGCATGTGTATTTTAAATGAATATTTCGTACCACTTATCGAATTTTCAGAATTATTTTAGAATTTTCAAAGTCTTTTCTTAATATTAGCTTCCATTATCCTATCATTCTATCAATTTTAACAATTGAGTACATAGGTACTTACTATGATGCAATATTGCGTTGTTCCATTTGCTAAAGCTTACCATGCAATTTCAGGTATTTGTCCGATGAACATTTATAGCATATCTTTTCATTTGTGCATATCAAGGCTGTGATTGATTGTAACGCAGCCATTTTTATTTATTTATTATTATTTTTTTTTAATATTTTTTGTTCATTTATTTATTATTTATTATTTTTTAAGCAATATTGCAAAGTAAATCATATATATTTATTTTCTTTTTATATAGATTCAAAAGGAAATGAAAACCCTTTTTCTTCTTTTTCTGCTTTCCGTTGCCATCAGTGTAGGTAAGTCATTGTACTTTTTTGATAACAATTTCCAAACCTACAATCGCATATTAATTTTTGACGACCTCAGTTAGGGCACATCAAGATTATTTGAAGATTTTCATCAACCAGCAGCAAAAACAAAAATTGGTGGATGGAAGGATTTATTTTTTTCAAGGAGGTATAAAATCTGAAGTCCATATATTAACCGAATTCGTGAACCCGCCACAAATGCAGACTGGTACCAGTTTTCTCTCCTGTTAAGATCATAAAACACAACACAGCTCCTATCCCGTATTTAAATATCATTAGGTTCGGAGAATGAGAAAATCACAAATACAAAAGTTACTGTAAATTTAGTTTCTGCATATAGCCATTTCGACAACACATGTCTCTTCGGTGCAGATAAAATCAAATGGAAGAGTCCAGATCAAATCAAAACACTTGGATGACCACCCACAAAAATTGTAGAATCTTTCGGAGCACTAGAATGACATACATTTACCTTGAAAAACATTTGGTTTTATGGCTAAAGATAAACTGAATTTTCAGATGTGGCTTACCGAACATCCTATTAATCGACTTATGCTTTTCAGCATTTTTTTATTCAGGATCTTGAAGAAAGGTAGGATTTTCGAACTCATTATAACACAATATGGGTTAATTACAAATTAAATTTATTAAATTTATGGATTTTCCACACTTTAAACGCAAAAGACATAATACTTTCATGAAAAATGAGTTATCAAAACTGATGTATCAAATGCTCGTTTTTGCCACTGCCGATGCCGATGCCACTGCTGGTGGACTGTTAGTCCCCGAGGGTATTCACCTACCCTTTAGCCAGTACTTCGGTGCTTGCCCGAAAACCGATTATTTTTGAAAATTTGAAATATCTAAATTTTAAGAAAATTTTGTTTAAACCTAAGGAGTATCTCCCTCTTGCATAGCTGTCCTTGGCTGATTTGGCTTCCTATTTAGATCCTATTGGTAATTTGTTCTCTATCAGCTTTTATGCATATTTCGGTTCATGGATTTCCAAATGCTTTGATTTGATCTGCACTGATGAGACATAAGTTGTCGAAATGCACATCTGCAGAACCTAAATTAACAGTAACCTCGGTATTTTGTATTTTGAAATCTTTCTGACAAGTATCTGTTACTTTAACTGTTTGGTCAATAATCAAAATAACTCGCTAAGGATCGGGAAAAGAAACTTTTCAGTCGCTGAAGTATAGGCGTTATATTTTGATCTTTCCAACTTAATATATGACTAACAGATAAAATAACAGATAAAATAAAACTTCACAGTGCTCAATTGAATTTTACCTTGACCTTCAACTTTTGGAGATTTTTCTGTCAAAACCTTAATATCATTCATTGGATTTGCAGATTGAAGTTGCTTTTCATAGTGATCAGTCCTTCCCTCATTAAAACAACAAACTGATACCAAATTGAGAATAGCCATAATTCCTTCAACCAGATTTTTGAAGCCTTTTTGTGGGCAGTTCTTTCACACACACACACACACACACACACACACACACACACACATACACAAGTTGTCTCCAACCTCACACCTTTCCCTTTCGAAACAGCCTCTCTTTCCAGAAGAAAATGGATATCCTTGTTTCCCGTTCTCAACTTGTGTTTGTGATCGATGGAAATAAAGTTTATTTTATCCTTTAATTTGATAGAAAATGTTTTCAAATATATTAATAAAGCCGAGGAATAGTGCATGTCATTGCGATTCTGTCTACTTTGAATCAAGAACTTTATCTCTAGCTTTCAAGTATCAACTAAAAGATTACAAATGCGTCCACTGAAGCCAAAATTAAAATTAAATCTTTGCCATTTAGGTGTATTTTCATTACTTCTTGACTTTATTTGTACAAACGTCCCAAAAAAAAAAAATAGCAATAAGTGTTAATACATCCCGCAGTTTATCAATCAGCAGGTGTCGCCTATGATCAACCGTAAGATGTCGCCTATCATCAAACACAGACAGTTCCTTTCTTCTTGTCCGTATGCTATTCACACTTTTTCTGAAAACAAAAATGTTTTTCAAGCGGCTGTACTCTATTATACACCTTGCGTAACAAAAAAATTCAACATCTTCATAGTCAAGGATTTCAGATACACGTCCGTCAGTGGTTGAGAAGAGTTTATGCTTAAAGATGAGTCACAAGCTTACTTTTTATATTTCTTTAAGGATATTCGCTGTTCATGTTTATGTATTTCTGTTAGATTTTCTGACTTCTTTGGTTTTATCCATTAAATTAATAATCTTTTGCCAGATGCCCCCTTTTCCCTTGATATCATACCATACATCTTTATGAGCATTTTGAAAAAAACTATTCAATATAATTTTGTCAAATTTATTATTGGATAAACTGATAAAGCAGGAGTTCAATCTCCCGTCATTTTTTAAACACCCATACTCAAAAATCAAATCGGTTATCTATTAATTTTTTTTTCAATTTTCTAACAAGAAATCCCATTTACTAGTATTTGAAATCCTTATTTTAAGATTCACCAGCAAGCGTCCTTAAGAAATGCACTTTAATTGAAAATGGTCTTACCAAACATGATTAAAAACTCTATACGAATGGCCCTGGTAGGATATTAATGTTGACTTAAACTGAGTTCTGGGAAAATTGGCATATGTTTTTTTTTGTTTTGTGTTGTTTTGTTTTGTTTTGTTTTTGTTTGTTTGTTTTATTGTTTGTTTTTTGGAACCTTTCACTTTTTGACAGATCTAAAGATGCTTTCTAAATTATTCTATAGATCCTTTGTAGATCCTGTCATCATTTGTCTGAAATATCTAAATCGTCTGTTTGGTTCTACGGGATCAAAATCATTAACAACAGGGATAAACATGTCACTATGAATCAAGGCGGTATGATGGTACATGTATCATGTCTGCTGTCAAAGATTGATTTGACTAGTTTAAAGAAGAATTTTCAATTTTCTTGTCACTTCAGCAATTTTTTGAAAGGGGAAAACTGAGAGACTCTGCATATTTTCTCAAATCCCAACGACTTCTACGAAAAAATGATTTTATTGAACACAACTGTTCCCTGTAAGTAGAATGACAATGTTTTCCCGTAAACTGTCAGATGCATCGTGTCAGGAAGATAATACCCTTGTAAATAAGTGAATTATTTTGAAAATCACACCCTTTACTTGCTAGAGTATCCTGATTGAAGTCTATGTACCACCGCAAATCGGGATGGTAACAAAATTTCCGAACACAATTATCAAGAGCAAAAGTCCAAGTGGGAAAAAGACAAAGCAGTTGGAAATCCATCAAAAAATTGTCAACCGCAATGGTCCTGACTTGGTACAGACATTTTAAAAGAAAATGAGGGTTAAACCAGTTTCCATGTTGCGCCATACCTCCCCTTCCATTGCGGTAGTGTCCGGTAGTAACTCGACAGCAATTGCTATTGAAAGGCCGTAGACAGTAAAAAAATAATCAAAGTATTAAGTAAAAAATTATTAATTCTGAATTTCATTTCGGACCGAAACTTTATTTTTTTCACAAAGGACTGATATCTATTAAAGAAATTTTTTAATGATCGTTTGAAACGGGAAGTTTTGAAGCCTTGATTAATAAGGTGGTCACGAAGATCATTATGTGTAATAAAAGAAGGACTTATAGTTTGTGCTGGATCTTGCGTAACGAATCACATGCGAAATATCCACTCCGTAAGCAGGAGAAGCTGGACTATTATTTTTTGTTAGGAAAATTGATAATTTTAATCGTCCCTTTTGTCGCACATTTTAGTAGTGAGATGACCATTTTCTTCAAACTCGACATGTAAGTCAAAAAAAGATGTAGCTCTGGAAAATATACTGATCGGATCCATTTAAGCAAAAGATGCGTTATTGATGGAAAGAAAATTATCAATGTATCTATAAGCGAGATTGAAGGATCAAGCATCTATTATTGAATAATTATTAACAAGGCCCTGAAGAAATTCACTCTCGTAGGAATATAAAACAATTTGTGAGTAAGGAGCACAATTCGTGTCCATTGTTATACCAACATGCTGTTGATAAAAAGCACATCTAAATATGACAAATACATCATCAATAAGAAAATCAGGCATACTGCAAGCATGCCTTTTCTTTGAATTTGTTTTTGTGATAAAATATGGATTTTAAAACATAATTAAACAAATGTTTTGAGAGAATGTATTTGAGAAAATGATCGAGATTTAAAATTTTCCAATAAACCTTCGAATGTGTAAGTATCTACATGTGATTTACGTCACTTCAGTATAAAAAAATGCTTTCCCTGTACTAGCCTTCAATTTAGTTTTCTTCTATTAAGCCTTAAAGTGAATGTAACCAGAGGAATATTGACCCTTAAACTTAGAACAATTTCCAAATTATCGTTCAAAAACGTCTTCAAATCATAATTCAGACACTCTACTTTGCGAAAATACTTACAATCATGAATATTTTGCACTAAAAACTACAGAATTAAACGTTACAAAGACAAGTGCTTTTATTATTTCAAGGAATATATTCGTAGATCACGACAAAACGAAGTTAATCGGGTATGACCAGAAGTTAACTTAATGGCAAAGAAATAGAGTCAATTGTATTTTTATTGTGGTTTTTGTTTCTTGTGCAGTTCCTTGTTACTTTGTGGAAAATGACTATGTTTTTCGGCCATTGTAGGTGTTTCCTGTTATCTTTTTTATTCTAAAATTGTTAAGTATGTGAAATATTTTCGGAAATTGAACTGCCCAAAACAATATGAAAAACTAAAAAACAATAGACGGGGCATCTTTTGAAATGACGGTCAGAGTCTTTGAATAAAGAATGATCGACAAGTACACTTATTTAAATACATTTAAGTGGTACACAATTAATTTGAATCAATGGCGGCTTCTTGTATAATAACCATAGTAAAGCAATAATACTATCCTGTATAAATCAAAAGATGCATTTAGAAATACTATTTCTATATACTACATTTTCCACTGTAGCAACTCTGTATCAATACGGAATTTTTGGGCACTTTTATCCAACAATCAATACGACATTGTAGTTTCATTACTGAAAAGAAAAACTTTTACATTCTGGTTGCTCAAAAAATGGAGCCTGCCCTATGCAAATGTGCAAATGTTTAGAACTTATGAATTTCCAGCTTCTATTTCATGCCTATGGCAACTGGAACCTGCAACCTTGTCATAATTTGATACGTGATATTATAATAAAAAACATTTTCTGTATAACAAGTACAAAAATATTGTTTGTAAGTGTTTGAAGTTGTAAGGGATATTCTATTGACAAATATCTACAGACTCTTTTATCACACCTACCGCTTAGCAAGAGTTAACATTTCTTAAACAACCAATAGATGAAATAATAACTTGTCATGCCATGTCCTACATTCATTTAATCTGTTTTGTCTTGAATTAGTGCATAAGCATCATGAAACCTTGCCAAAGGTTTACGAAAGGCTTGAAATATGAGAAAGTCTTTAAAATTTTCATATTGGATATAACCTTTCGTTATTCTGTCAAGGGCTGGTATTTGACAACAGTTGACATAAGCTGCAACATTTCATTCACCAATTTAAACATAAAAAACGATAAACATAAGCAACTAGCAAACATTTTTTCCAGCCAATTGCACTTAATATTAGACTCCTAAATATTTTTTCATAGGCGGCCATTATAACATTTTATGAATTTTCTTAATTGCTTGTAGTTAACTTCATGCGGCATTATCATTACTCTAAGTTACAGGTCTGCCAAGTCACATATCCAGGCGATGACCAAACTTTAAAGTCTTGATGGTATACAAATAACCAATTTTCACAGAAATAACATGTCTTCATTGATGTAGAATCAAATTGTTCATACCATGAGGGTCATTCAAACAAATTGATGGTTAATCCGGAGGTACTCAATGAACTAATGAGTATTTTAGCACTCGGATGTTTTCAGATTAACAAATATATGCAAAATTTAAAGTAACTTGACTAATGGGATATCTATTAGAGTGACTGACTTGGACGTGTTTGTTGCCCTTGACCACCTTTTGATGTTTCTTAGGACTATTTAGTAGAGTCTAACTTCTAACCGTCTAACATAGAAATTGCCAACAATATCACGTTTAATAACATGATAGTTTTAGTTGCCGCACACATGAAATAGTTTGTGTACATTAAATTGTACACAAACTAGTAATACAGACCATAAATTAAGGCTTACATAACTTAACATAACTTAAGAGTTTTTAAACTCTGCTTACTTCATAGCTGTAAATTGATTTAAATACTCAGTTCCATATAAAAGGATGGGTTGCATTAAGGCCCTAAATCGGCACACTGATTTGCTAAAAATAAATTAAGTAAAAGCATAATCTATTTGATACCTTTCAACACCATAACATTAGTAGTTTAAACCATATGTGATTTTTTTTTCTTCAAAACATTGCTTCATTCCATTGAAATTAGCTCATTTCTTATACCCCTCTCGATGGCAATTAACATTAAGCCTATGGAAAAATAGTCAACATGGGGTATATTCAAACTGCATTTGACCCTGCCTTGCATTTGGAACCAAGCTAATAATTTCATTTATTAAATAGGAACTAAGCATGCAAAATGCCAAGCTGGGTCCGCTGCAAGTCATATAAAAATGAAAAAAAAATGTATTTTTGAAGTGAAAATTCAGTGTATTCATGATAATCTGTTTTTTTATCTGTCTTATTATCAAAATTCATTCATATATGCAAATTATAGCTTTATACACATCAAAATTATCAGTAAATGTGGTTTTGCTAATATTCTTCAACTTGCATGAACTTTTTCTGACCTGGTAATTTGCCAAATAAGCTGAGCAAGTAGATCATGTTTATTTTGTTAAGTTTCCTTGTTTGTTTGGTTTTTTTTTTTTTTTCGATATAAAAATGTGTTTTTGTGTATTTGAAACAATATTTATGAGCCGTGGAATTAGTCAATTGCCATACAGCATCACCTGTGCATATGTAACAAGATTGCCATGCGTAGCTATGTCCCCCGCCGCCGCAGTAAAGTCGATAAAGTCCCATAACTCAAGTAAAATTTTGCGAATCAAAATAGCGGCAAGATATGATCAACTGCATTAGGTGGCAAACAGGTAAGCAAAATTTCAGCAAAATCCCTTAATTGGATTTTGAGGAGATGTGTCGACAAAGTCTTCCTATGTTGTAGTATGCATCAAGTCGATAAAGTCCCATAACTCCCGTAAAATTTGTCCAATCAAAATGGCAGCATAATATGATCAAGTACATATGGTGGCAAATGTTCAAAATAAATTTCAGCATAATCCGTTTAGTGGTTTCCGAGGAGTTGCACCCACAAATTGTTCCTAAGCTGTAGCACGCATTAAGTCGATAAAGTCCCATAACTCCTGTAAAATTTGAAGAATCGAAATGGCGATGCGATATGGTCTTTTACATATGGTGACTAACAATTCTGTAAAATTATCATGAATTCGGACTAGCAGTTTCTGAGGAGTTGCGTCCACAAGAGTTGCCATTGTATAAAAATGTGGAAATAATCAAAGTCCCATAACTCCCACAAAATTTCACGAATCATAATGGAAATGCGATATGATCTAGTACTAATGGTGACTAATAATCCTGTAAAATTTGAAGGAATTCTGACTTGTGGTTTATGAGGAGTTGCATCCACAAGAGTTGCCATTGTATAACAAAGTGGAAATAATCAAAGTCCCATAACTCCCACAAAATTTGACGAATCAAAATGGCAATGCGATATGATCTAGTACTAATGGTGACTAACAATCCTGTAAAATTTGAAGGAATTCTGACTTATGGTTTCTGAGGAGTTGCGTCCACAAGATTTGCCATTGTATAACATTGGGAAAAAAATCAAAGTCCCATAACTCCCACAAAATTTGACGAATCAAAATGGCGATGTGATATGATCTAGTACTTATGGTGACTAACAATCCTGTAAAATTTGACGGAATTCTGGCTAGCGGTTTCTGAGGAGTTGGGTCCACAAGATTTGCCATTGTATAACAATGTAGAAATAATCAAAGTCCCATAACTCCAACAAAATTTGACGAATCAAACTGGCGATGCGATATGATCTAGTACTAATGGTGACTAACAATCCTGTAAAATTTGAATGAATTCTGACCAGCCGTTTCTGAGGAGTTGCGTCCACAAGATCTCCATTTGTATAGTATTGCTAAAAATTGTAAAAGTCCCATAACTCCTATAAAAATTGACGAATGAAAATGGCGGTGCGATATGATCTAGGACATATAGTGACTAACGATCCTACAAAATTTGAACAAAATCCAATACACGGTTTTCGAGGAGTTGCGTCCACAAAATCTCCAGTTGTATAGTATTGCTAAAAATGGTCAAAGTCCCATAACTCCTATAAAAATTGACGAATCAAAATGGCGGTGCTATATGATCTAGTACATATAGTGACTAACGATCCTTTAAAATTTGAACAAAATCCCACACACGGTTTCCGAGGAGTTGCGTCCACAAGATCTCCAGTTGTATAGTATTGCTAAAAATGGTCAAAGTCCCATAACTCCTATAAAAATTGACGAATCAAAATGGCGGTGCGATATGATCTAGTACATATAGTGACTAACAATCCTACAAAATTTGATCAAAATCCAATACACGGTTTCCGAGGAGTTGCGTCCACAAGATATCCATTTGTATAGTATTGATAAAAATCGTCAAAGTCCCATAACTCCTATAAAAATTGACGAATCAATGGCGGCGCGATATGATCTAGTACATATAGTGACTAACAATCCTACAAAATTTGAACAAAATCCAATACACGGTTTCCAAGGAGTTGCGTCCACAAGATCTCTATTTGTATAGTGTTGCTAAAAATCGTCAAAGTCCCATAACTCCTATAAAAATTGACGAATCAAAATGGCGGTGCGATATGATCTAGGAAATATAGTGACTAACAATCCTACAAAATTTGAACATAATCCAATACACTGTTTCCGAGGAGTTGCGTCCACAAGAAAGTGTGACAGACAGACGGACGGACACACGGACGCATACCATTACTATGTCCCACCGTCGCAGTGCGGCGGGGGACAAAAAAAATTTGGCCATCTATGGCCCCATTCTATGTATTTTTCCAATGTTACCTCTATATATGATATTTTTTATTTTAAAACTGTCTTAAAGTAGAATTTGTCTTCGATATGTTACAGGAGAACCTAAAACTTTCCAATAAAGGTGACACTTGGACAGAAATGATGTGTAATATATGAATTTGACAATGCCCTGCCTCAGTTAAAATATAACACATACATGCATCTCTGGGTTTACATGCTTCATTTGTATAATTCATAGTAATACCACTGAATATTTAACAAAAATATTCTTTAATTACACGTAATAGAGCGCAAATTATTCACATTCAACAATATATGTCTCAGTGTTTGAATTCGAGGCAATTTTCGAAAATCCAAAAAATATCTGATAAAACTGATACTTATACCAATCAAGAATTTAAACTCGACATATTCGTTTTATTTAAGTCCACTAACGTGATATTTTGTTTAAAATATGGAAATATATGTAAAAGTATATGAAGATATGTCGGAAGAGCTCAAATTAATAGTAATATCCAGAAAATCGGATGGTATAGTACTCCATGTACCTCGAAAATGAATTTTCTCACAAAGAGTTATCTGTATTAATCTGTATTATTTCCTTTCAAAAAAGAAATTGATTAACAAAAGAATTATATCATGGATATAGTAGCACCATTGGCATATTATTTTAATATCAAAATGGGGTTCATTGTTGTTTTGGCAATGTGCCAATCTTTATTCTTTTCTTTCTCTATTTCTTCTTTTGACATGGATTCTTGTAAATTCACGTGATCACATGACTTGCACGTCTTGATATTTATTGTACAATCTTAAACTGCATATATTGTAGGCTACATTGAAACATATTATATCAAAATTCCAGGTTGGCCGGAAATTGGCCCCATTGCAACCCATCCTTTTACTGAAACCATAAGTTATTTAAATCAAGCTTCACTCAAAGACGAAAAAAATACACCAAATTTCTTCTCTGTTGAACAATACTATGGTGTGTTAAAATCAACGCTGCACTCGTTGTTGATTTCCTTACATATGAAAACAACGGTGAAAAGTATTTTCTAGCATTTTTATATTTGCCTTTTAATTCAAATGCCTGTTTGTAATTTTATTGTCAAAAACAAATGGTTTGAATAACAGGCAATGCCTATACAAGGTTGAACATAACAATTAGAATAACAGTACATTGGATGACTTATGTCGTTGTATTTTTTAAATATTCAGTATATACACAACAACAAGTTCCATTCTGTAGCAGATGGTTCTGTACACCTGGTAATGTAAACCATGATCGGTGTTATGGGTGTTGTGTGGCACACAGATACTATGGAGGAGGAGACTGTTTGTGGGGCAGCTGTGTTTGTCGCAACTGTAAGTAACAAGTAACGTATGAAGTTGTACAACCATTCGTTTTATAGATTATAACCTATAAATATTCTTTGGTGAAAATCAACTAACGAATAAAAAAAGATATCTTTACCGTTGACATTTTGAAATGCTGTCTAAGTTGTGTTTTGCTTACAGTTTGATTAAATCAGTGGTAAGGTGTAGTTCTAATCTTTTTTTTAATGATTCCAAAGGGTTGGACCGTTCTGTCTTGGAGGGATCTATCTCAAATAAAAGAGAGGGCAGAAGTGGGTGTCTTTCTCACTTCTCCCGTCCCTTTACTCCTTTCTTTTTCTCTCTCCTTCTCTTTCTTCACCCCGTTCTCTCCTTTGCATTTCCATTTTTCTTTTATCCCTTTCTTGTTCTTTTTTTTTTAATTTGGCCCGCCCCACTATCCCGGATTCCTTTTTCATTTTCGGCCTCCTCATTAAACTTTCCTTTCTTATCTACTCGTACCACACCGAACTTCAAATTTTATTTTGAACGGACGGTATTAATCAAACTAGCCTCATTTTTGCAGAAAAACTACGGAATTAGGTTTTATCGATTCATGTTGTACTGAGGAAGTTGTTATCTTCGAAATGAGCTTTTCTGAATTTTTTTCTTACTATTTTTTGAATTATATGGCTTTACAGATTATTTAATTCTAAGGCTGCTGATGAGAGGTAACTCCTTGAAACACGTGTACTGCATAACAAATTTTTTCTGTTAATTATGCAACTTTGGTGTTTTTGTAATTTTTTCTTGACACTCCAATTCAATTCTTAAATTCCCAACTTGAAAGATAATCCAGAAAATTAAAACCAGTAAATAAATATCTTTATTTCTATTTCAGGGATCTAGTTTGGCATAATGCTGACCATATTATCAATAAAGATGAGAGGGAAATATAAATTATTTAATACATGTACTTATGTATTGTTAAACAATGAATGGATGCTGAGAAAATGCACATGAGACAAAGTCTTTACAAATACAAGGTTAAACTAAGCAATGGAACAACTGCAATCTTAAATGAACAATGAAAGAATATTGAGTAAATACACATGAGACAAAGTATCTTCAAAAACTTGGTAAACCCAAGGAATGGAAATATGCATTTATTGTTGTTTTTTTCCAAGTCACCTTGTGCCTTCGGCATTCCATTAAGTTGAAGACGGTCCCCATCACCGGTTATATTTTTTATGCGGAATTAATTTGATAAATGTCGATAAACGTTACATCCATTTAGTTGCTTACTCATGGATGCAGGGTTGTAAACAAACATCAATATAACAGGCAAAGTGTTCTTACAAGCGCTGTCATCAGTTTTACCTCCAAAACATAAATTAAACCTCTGGGCACTCATCAAGGCAATTGTAAGAAAACCTTTCAGAATGAAATAGTTTGAATATGAGGAAGAGCAATGGTGTGGCTATCTGTTTTTAACTTTTTGAGTGATCTTTAAGTTGCATTCCTTATCCAAGTTAAAAGATGGAAGATAAGGTTTCAAGTAAAAACATACTTAAAGAAGTCTTACTTTATGTAATTTATACGCTTTGTTTTTCTTCAACTAGGGTATACTTGATTGTATGACTCATGTGTCTACACTTTAAAGGGTAACATTTTGGCATTTTTGATATTGTATCATATAAGAGTATCAATTTTTCAATTCGTTAACTTAATGCCATATCTCATTTTCTGTTGTATTTGCTATGGTTTCAATTAAAACAAACTTGAAACTTTGAACGTATACATATGGGCCGATTGCATAAATTTCCATTTTTATACCGATTTTATATTTTTTATTCGCGCCGATTCTTTTATGTAAACCACTTCATCAACATGTACTATACATTAATAGGGTCTGTAAGTCCCGTCATGTGACCTCGAAAAAAACACCATCAAATTACAATTTGAAAACGTTTCCAGCTACAAAATGACGTTGCAGCATTATGACGTCCAAAATGTTTGCTTGAAACGTCATACGTAATTGAAAAAAAATCAACTTCCGGGAACAATTTACTTACCAGGAAGTTCCAGAATTGAATGAGACTTACAGACCATATAAGTAAATAGATAAACGCTACGTTATTGTAAATTAAGTTTCAACCGAGGCTGAATATGTCATTTGCCCTACAAAAAGACTCCTAAAAAGATAATTGGAACATATAAACAACCAAAGGTCACTCATTCAGTCAATTGCATGAAAAATTGGCATAATATCACAGGAGATGTGGGATGCTTAAATTAACATTTGGAAATTACAAAAAAAGAGCCTGAATCATTACGATTCTACTGGTATGACCGTAATTACGATATATATGTCAATCTTAGTGCTGGATTAAGAGATTTCAGCATTAGATTACATTTTTCCCCCCACTTTGAACGGAAGTTCGGGGATATTGTCGTTGGCATCGTCTATCTGTCGGCCCGCCTGCTAATCACATGTTCTTGCGACGCGAACTTCACCTACATTTTTGGTTTTGTTGCATATATACTGTAGATGAGCAATAAGCTTTCGGGGTTTGTTATAATTGTCCTGTTGCAAACATGAGGCCTAAGTTGTCGAAATAGACACATGTGGCATGCCAAATGCATTCCTCCTATGTTTTTGAGTCGGGGTTTAATCTTGTTGCAAAATGGTTGCATACAGTCTATAGATGTACCATGAGCTTTTTGTGTTGTTTTTTTTTTTTCTGTTATTTTTTTCTCGTTCTTGTTTTATATATTTGTATTTTTTTTTATTGTCTTATCTTTTTTTTCTTTTTTGCTGTTGTTATTGAAATGAAATGGACAGATACTAGACAACATCTTGACGAATTTATCGAATTTTTAAACAGTTATCATCCATCGATTAAATTCACCTTTAACATATCTGAAATTTCAAATGTATTCCTCGACACACTTGCCGACGGTAAAATAAGCTTTGATTTACACCTTAAACCGACCGATACGCACGCATATCTGCTACCGAGCAGTTGTCATCCAAGACACTGTGTCGATGCAATCCCTTACGGTCTTTCCACCCGACTACGTCGGATATGTTCGGATGACCAAACATTCAACATGAGGACCAAAGAACTAAAAGACCATTTAGTTAATAGGGGTTACAAAGCACACAAAGTGCAAAAAACAATTGAAAAGGTTTCAACATTAGAACGCAAACAGTCGTTGCAATACAGGAATAAAAAGAAATCCATTCGTTACGACCTTCCATCTGCAACTCCCAGATTTGTCAGCTATCACACGTGAATGCATGAAAGTCCTGCATGTGTCACCTAAAATGAAAGCTCTTTTCCCCGAACCACCACTTATATCATTTCGCAGACCCAAGAACTTGAAGGATATGCTTGTTAAAGCCAAACTTAAATAGGACAATTTAAGACCTGCAAAGACAAACGTTGTCTTTTGTGCAAACACAGTTCCACAACATCGACGTCTAAGAGCACAGCAACTGGTGAGAATTACAAAATCTTTGCAAATTTGTCCTGTAAATCCGAACAGGAAATTTATTTGATTACGTCCGCGGTATGTCAGCAACAATATATCGGTGAAACAAAGGACTCACTTAATCTCCGCATTAATCTTCACCGTAATAACATACAGAAAAAAGAATTAACACAGGCTACAGCTGTCCATTTCAACAGCATTGGACATAGCTGGACAGACATGCAAGTTGTCGCCATTGACCAAAACAATTCTTGAAATGAGACAAAGCGACAAGCAAAAGAACGTTTCTAGATGCAAAAAATCAAATCCAGCTTGAATATTAAGACTTGATTTCTTTAGCGATGATTGAAATTCTTTAACACACTTAAATTTGTTATATTTCAAAAACACCATTTCTAATTACAGATAATTCTTGACGAAACATCCGTTTACTTCAATTATTGCTTTTGTTAAATATTTTTACCGATGTACAGTTACCGACAAATTTTTTCCATTTCCCTCCGGGCATTCATCTCGTTTTACATTTGTGTTAACCAGCGTCCAGAATGTAGTTGAATATTTCGTTTAGATTTACTTGTTTTTGTTTGATTTTTATTGTGTTTTGATAAAGACACGGATAGTTGTCGAAATATCAACTGAATTAATTGTGTACTGTTCACTTTCGTCTATTGTTTGTTATATTTTTCTCACAAAGTGTATACTTCCGGATCCAGTACGGCAGTAGAATACCGAAGAAACAAAGAAGATCACATAAGTCCAGAGACAAGGCAAAAACAAACAAAACCACCAGAAGACGGAAGACCAAAGACGCTATACAACCACAAACACTTCAAATATACAGGGTTGCTACTGTTTAGATACAAAAATGTAAATATAGTCTCACTTTATTTCCAATAAAAATTGATAAATATTCGATATCATTAAAGAATTAACTATGTCGACTTCTTTCCACCTGAATTCTACAAGGTCATTAACTTTCATCAATATTCTAGGAAACTTAATTACATTCTAGTGTGTTAAACGAAGCAAGAATATTTTTATCGGAAAAACCATGATATAAAATTCTAATTAACCTATCTTACGTAAAAGGATGAAAATATTTCATTGGTTTATAAACTTCTCATTTCTAAAATAAGAAATAAGCGTCACGCTAATGACGTGACCATATATAAGCAAAACACCCTTGCTTTTTCACACAAGATAGATGCGCAATAACATCAGTTGCTTTTCCACAAGAGAGAAGCGCAACAACATCAAGTGCTTTTCCAAACAAGACAGATGCGCAACAACATCAGTTGCTTTTCCAAAGAAGAGCAAAGCGCACAAACACCAGAGTGGATAAAAATGTAATACAAATTAGACAACTTTAAAATGTGGGTGAGGTCGGGAATGCATTATCTGGATTTTAACATTGAAATAAAGGAAATTAAAGATTGCTAACAAAAATGTTATAGACTTGTACTCATTTAGATTTAAATTCCCGACGTACTGTTATAACATCATACAGCCACCCACAACTAGTGATCATGGACATACCAACATCATGGAACAACTATTTCAATATGAATAATAACGAGCAAACATAAAGATCATTTTCTCTATACAACATGAATATGAATTTCTCTATACAACATATGGTGGAGGACGAGAGCCGATTCCAACCTCTTGCTCCATAGAGATTTTTCCAACAGCTAGTTCCTACAACAACAGTTTTCCGATTCAAACGACAATGTGTTTTTTTTTATTCAACAACATATATTGCAATCGCTGTTAACAAATACTCTTAAAGCCTAGCTTACCTTAAGAGTTTTCTATATAATTACCAGAGTACAATAAATATATTTTTTTTTCTAAAAATAAATATATACAACACCCGGAAATTAATTCCGTCATTGTATTTAAATTATTGTATACCATTATTTACTTCCTGGATGAAAACATGTGATTTAGTCAAAATAAATCAGAAAAAATGTCGTTATGTCAAAATATTATTTATGTATTTACCCTTGAATCATCATAATGAAACACAGAAAGTTTATTCGGTTTCAAGGTAAGATAGTGTTTTCTCTAATGTAGTAGATGAAAAGGTGTTCTGAGTGGCTCTAAGTATATAGTAGCTACATTTAAATTCGTTTTTGAATAAAGAAAATATATTCACATGGACTCTTTTCTGTTCAGAAAGACAGTAAGCTTTATATATACTAAATATAATAATAGTAAATAGAAAATTAAAACCAAAATAATGTTTATCATTTACTTTGTATCCCCAAACTAGGTTATTTAAGGTTAAATTCCTTTTATCAAAATTTATTTTCTTTAAAAGTAAAGAAATTTTGCTCCAAAAATCTTCTACGATCTTACATTTCAGAAACATGTGTTCATAATCTTCTGTAACATTACAATGTAAACAGTTTGAATTGTTAATAATTTTCCATTGCTGTAGCAGTACTTTACATGGCAATATATAGTGTAAAAGCTTCCATCGAAACATTTTCAACTTACTAGTATTTTCTTTTAAAATAATAATGTAAAAAGAAAAAAAATATTTTGAATTTTTGTACTAAAACAATCAAAATTTAATTGTCTATTCCATTTATTAAAACCAACAGGAATGTCAGTTTCTGTGTCGATAAGGATGTTATAAATCTTTTTAGTGTCTAAAAGACCTATGTTATGTTTCTTATTGCCCACATTTAAACAAATTTCATTATTTGTCAAAACTTGAGTTTTAAAAGAGTTTTCTTTTTGTAATATATGTGACCATGATTTTGGTATGGCTTTCCTTAATTGACTGATTTCTGAAATCCAGTTTGTTTTACACTTAAGCTTATTTAAAATAAAGGTTTGAGATATGGCCCCCCTTTCATCAATTAGATCATTCACAAATATTATGTTGCTATCAATCCAATTAATGACTGGTAAACTTTTTTTGTTTAGCTGAATGTATTGATTACCCCAGATAACTTGTTGCCTAATTGTCCTGTAATTATTTGGTTTTGGAACTTGTATATTTTTGTGTTTAATCCAGCATTTACATATCCTCAAATAGAATTCTGGTAATGTTTTCAGTTTAGACATTGAATTAACTTGATCAAGGTTCATTCTGAAGAATAGAAAATTTTTTCCAAGACTGTCAAAATAGAAAGTAGGAATAACTTTTCAGTTAGCGAACTTCCCTGTGGTTATCTTTTATTTATCGCATCAATATATTTGTCAATATCAATCATTTTTAAACCACCCTTTAGTTTTTCATTACATAATGTTGATCTTTTAACTTTTTCGGATTTATCATGCCATATAAAGTTATAGATCATGGTTTTGAATTTTTGAAGATATTCTTTTTCTATGTGACTTACTGAACATAGGAATGTAATGTTTGGTATTATCAGTGACTTTACAACAGTTATTCTCCCTAGCATAGTGAGATTTCTTTTTTTTCCAACTGTCTATAAGGTTTTTTGATTTAGATATCTTTTTCTACGTTTAATTTTTGAAACAACGGCAGTAGAATACCGAAGGAACAAGGGAAGCGATGACTACAAAAAATCGAAGTCCAAAGACATGGCAGAAACGGTAACAGATAAAAACAAAGACAAAACAAGGACGTGAGACAGCTACCTTGCACGGAAATAAAAAGATAACATTAAGACCTAAGGCACTCTAAGACATTCTTGTTTGTTGTGCCCGAAATAAATCCCTAAACATTTCACTGGCTTATCAGTCCAGTTTATATTTTCTTTATTTTTTTCTTTATAGTGTTTCTTCTTACCTAGCCACATGCCTTCAGTTTTAGATCTGTTTAACTTTAACCCAGATAGTGTTCCAAATATTTCAATAATATTAAGAGCTTTGCAAATATCTGCATTTGATTTTAAGAAAAGTGTTGTGTCGTCCGCAAGTTGGCTTATTTTCAGTGTGTGTGTAATTTCAAACCCTTTTATATTTTTGTCTTGTCTGATTCGACATGCAAGTATCTCAACTGCTATTACGAAAATCAAAGAACTGCACGGGCACCCTTGACGGATCCCCCTTAAAATTCTGACGGGTTCCGATGTCCATCCATTATTAATAACTGAACTTTAAATATTATTGTAAAAAGTTTTTATCCAATTTATCATTGAAGTTTGAAAGCCAAATTTTTCCAAAGCTGAAAACATGAAATCCCACTCTATTGAATCAAACCCTTTGGAAAAATCTAGAAATAATAAAGCCCCTTCAATATTGAATTTCTCAGAATAATCAATAATGTCCTGTATTTGTCTTATATTAAACCCAAGGTATCTATTTTTTATGTACCCTGTTTGATCTTCATTGATAATTTTTGGTAATATAACTTTTATACGCTGTGCTATGGAATATGCAATTAGTTTTGTATCTATATTTAATCATGTTATTGGTCTATAGTTATCTAAAGATAATGGATCATTCTTTTTATGAATAAGAGAGATAACTCCCAATTTCTGTGAATTAGTAAGTTCCCCTTTTTCATAAGAATAGTTAAAAGTTGAAACTAGAAATTCCCTTAGGTCATCCCAGAATTCCCTATAGAACTCTACACTTAGACCATCGAGGCCTGGTGCTTTGTTCAATTTCATTTGAAATAATGATTTTGTACATTCCTCAACTGTTAGAGGACCCTCCATGCTTGATGCCTCCTCTTCACTAAGTTTATGATCAATATTAGTTTCATTGATAAATTTGTCTATTAGATTTTTATCTGGCATTGTGGTACTATATATATTTTGATAAAACCTTCTTTCTATTTCTAAAAGTTTAGTTACATCTGTTTGAACTACCCCCTCTTCGTCCCTTAAGGCAGTTATGGTTTTTCTTGTTTGTCTGGTTTTTTCAAGTCCTAAAAAATACTTAGTATTTTTTTCCCCTTCTTCCACCCATTTAACTCGTGACCGTATTTGTGCCCCTTTTGCTTCTTCTGCATAATATTTACTAATTTTCTCCTCAGTTTCTGTTATTTCAGATTGTAATTTTTTTAAAGTATTATTTTTACAATTTGTGTTTATTGATTTATTTAGTTGTTTAAATTTGTTTTCAAGTATATGTATCTCACTAATATTTTTCTTTTTATTTCTTTTACATAAGGCCATAGTGAGTTCCCTTACTTCAGATTTGAATAGATCCCATGTAACTCTGATATCTTCGGTAAGTATTGATTTCTTTTTAAAGATTTGAATTAGATTTTTAATCATATTTTTATAATCAAAATTTTCCAAAATACTGTTATTAATTTTAAAGTATCCTCTCCCCTTGTTTTGCGGCAGTCCCTTAATTTTGATCGATATTGCCTGGTGATCGGTAAAGGAAATAAATGCTGGTCTAATCTGTTGATTCTATTGTAGGTCGTATTTCTGGACAGATGAGAAAGTAATCGATACGTGTGGCTTCTTGTTGATTATTTTTTCTTCTCCAAGTAAACTGCCTTTTATCTTTATTTATTTATCTCCATATATCATTTAATTTGAGTGTTTTTATTAATTTTTTAAGGTTATTAATGGTTTTTTGGATTTATTACCTTTTTTTACAAATTTACTATCAATACCAGACAAGGTATCATTCATATCCCCTCCCATAACTAACATCCCTTAAGCATTTCTTTCTATATATTTTAAAATTTTTTTGAAAAAACTGTTTCTATTTTTTGGAATGTTTGGTGCATAAACATTCACTCATGAATATATAACATCATTTATTTCTATATTGAGCAATAAGAATCTGCCGTCTTCATCTTTATACAAATTGATGCACTTACTTTCTAAATTATTTTTTATCAAAATTGACACACCTCTTGATTGTGTTGTACGTGGCCTAAATATAAAAATATGATCCTGTCGACGACGCCAGTGTTGTACGTGGCCTAAATATAGGTGCAAAGTATGGAACGTATTTGAGACAATACAACAAATGACTCCTTACCTTAATTATCGGCGTATACGGATCTGGAGGTAAACTCAACAGTTCAACGTGGTCTGCTCAGCAATGTCAGGAATGAGGAATACCCATGACGTCACATGATGCTATTTTGGTATGTCCTGAGGGGTTCCGAATGTACACTGTTGTGAATGGCACAACACTCCTCCCCTCCTTGTAGAACTCGACGGGTATCACAGGAGAAATGTGTTGTTTTACAGGAGACATTTGTTGTTTTACAGGAGATATTTGTTGTTTTACAGGAGATATTTGTTGTTTATGCTGATTTAAATTTAGTTTCCGAAAAAAGAGTATGTTTGTCATAAAATGTCGAATACTTTAGAAAACAAAAATATCATGAAATTCATTGATGAATGTTAGTCACTGTGAACAATGCTTGTAGAAAAAAAAATTGAAATGCGAAATTAATGATTGCGCTCAAACTAAAAATGTTCAAAATATTTACATAGACAGACAAAAATATATCTATATACATGAAAAGCGAAAACAAAAAAAAATGTTGCGTAGCTTGACGCCACTGCAAAGCAACCATTATTTACAAAAACAAAGAGAAAAATCTTCAGTTAAAAAGAAAACCAAAAATTTTGCGTAGCTTCATGGCACTGCAATGTAAACAAAAATTAAATAAATGGACGGAGTTATAATACGAACCTAACAGAAATGTGTAGCAGTAAATGGCTGGTTTATTCCATAGAATTCTAACGAGGTTGAATTGATGATGGAAAGGAGTATGTTGCTAGGTGTATTTCGGATCTTACATACACCGTCAATTATGGCTTTCAAGTTCCATGGATGGTTAATTTTGCACTCCGGGTAGGGTGAGATGAATGGACTGTCAGTTTCGAGAACAATCTCATGGTTTTCCATCCGAGCAACAGTTTCGACCAGCTGTGCATTACCTTTCAAAATCTTAGCCGTTACTCCAAACACAATATTTGGAAGACATCGCCAGGCATCCAATTCGGATAACCCACCGGTAAAACAATGACGATGAAATTTCATAGTCGTCAGGCCATTTTCTTGAATTATCCTAAGGGTTCGGTTTGCTGCTTCCCCGTCACCGAAATCCCTACAATGCAATACGACGGGTTTATTGACTTCATTCGCGAGGTACAGCATTCGAATGAGAGCTTCCTCTTGGTTCCGTCGTATGCGGTCTCGACATCGTGCTGGTGTTATGCACGGACCACACTTGCATTTGGTGGTGTAATCTAGGCCTATCTCCCCAACGGCCACACACCTTGGTTTGGAGACGAGTTCTCTTAGCTGCTTGTACCTCTGGAGAGATAGCCCTTCTGCTGCAATGTGGGGATGAATCCCAAATGTGACATACAGCTGATCAAAACCACGGACTTGATCTTCCCAACCTAGCCAGCCATCCGGGAATACATAATTACAGATTCCGTAATACAAGGAAGAGCTATGGTCATCTACGGTCCTTTTAACATGATCAAAACTTCGGAATCTGCCCTTTTTCAATATTAAGTCCAAATGAAAATGAGTGTCGATTATAAACAAGGGATACTGGTTTTCAGACATTTGCTTATAGGAGGTGATGTTCAGTCCGCTTGATGTTACTCTCCGCTCTTGTTGTCTGAACTGTTCTTGTTTTTCGGAATCAATTTGCAAAAGCAAAGCTGTGGTAATCTCCCAGTTGTATAGACAAATTATATGGTTTGGTGGTGAAACCACGAAACGCATTGGCCTGTTATCACTGTAATTTTCTGCATAATAATCTAAAAGCAGAATTTCTTGCTCCGTAAAGGATGATCCGACACCTTTATAAATCATACTATCCTTTACGTACTGCAACAATTCCTCCAGCGAGTCACAACTGAACCAAGTTCGCAGAAGGTGGAGCGACCCATTGACAAGTTCACACCAGATTTGCATATGGAAGTTTGAAAAGTTTTCGCTTTCATGATGTAGGGTATGTTTTACTGCAGTTCTACCCCTTTGACCAATTTGAAGCTTACAGGTCCAACATGCAGTAGTTGGACTCCAGTACCACGGAAAATGGTGTTTAAACATGTGCCGGCGGGGTCTGTTGACACAGTGGGCACGAACGGACCCTCTTAGTTGCGGTAGGTTCTACATCTCCTGATGGCCCAAGTGGAGATTCCCTGCCACCTGAGGCGAAGCGTGATGCCTCTGGATCAGGATTAGCAGGCAAGCGGAAATACACGCCTTCATTCA
Organism: Modiolus philippinarum; assembly: GCA_002080025.1. Taxonomy (NCBI): domain Eukaryota; kingdom Metazoa; phylum Mollusca; class Bivalvia; order Mytilida; family Modiolidae; genus Modiolus; species Modiolus philippinarum. The sequence goes on along the minus strand of MJUU01054290.1, from coordinate 50,383 downwards.
CAACTTTCCTTTGGTCCTCTAGTTCCAATGAAACATTCCTCTTGACATCTTCTGTTGGCTCGTCATCAGAAAAAACTTCATCAATAACAGCATAATTGGAGCCAACACTTCCTGGAGGAGACCCTGAACGATAAGACCTAGCACAAATGCTGTGTGAAGATATGGAGGAAATGCTCTCAACGGATGCGGACGATCTACTTTTTGCTGATACGGAGACTGCATCCTGGTTATTTCCTTTGACTGGAGAATCCTTAGTATTTTGAATTAAACCATTCTCAAATGAGAAAGACTTATTGCTGTCTTTAGAAGGTGAACTTGATTCAGAAGGAGTATCTGGTGAGTAGTCGACACAGTTGATATCGTGTGGATCCAACTCCATCACAGTCTGTAATGTACAAAATAAAGATATTTACAAACTATGTACAATATTTAAAATTGTATGATTGTTTAAGTTTCGTAATCCCTCAGGTGTTTTGGCGACTGTATTCTTCTTCCGCTTCTGGTCGCCCTTGTCTTGCACTTGTCCTCACCTGAGGGTAAAATCTGAAAAGCGTCTGGAGCGGTATGCCCCAAGGCACCGTTCTCTCCTGCCATCCCTGCATCTGAAACAAGATTGTCATTAGAAAGCGAAGCTTTACGCCTCAGCTGATCTTCATCATATTGGTTAGAGGCCATGACTTCCTCTAAGAGAGCATGCCCTTGCTTAGAGTCCTGAAATGAATCCTACAGTTGTTATTAGTACACGGAGCTTTACGCCCCAGTGAAGAGTCTGGATTTTCTTTGCCACACTTTTTCGTTGGCCCGCCGTCAGTATATGGCATTGTTTCATCCAGATCGGTAACTTCCTGTGATTCTTCCATATTTTCAGGACATTTTTGTTCAAACAGATGATGCCTCATTCTGCGTATCCATAGTGGAATATGCCTTTCATGGCACCTCTTTAGGCGATCATGGTGTAGAACATAGTCCCCTTTTCTGTCCCTGACCTTGTAAAGAGGAGGCTTGCTCGACACAACCAAATAAGGTCCTGCCCATGGCGACCTCAACTTTGTGCTTTGTCCAACTTTGGTTGTGGAATCCAGTTTATAAACAAGGTCACCTACGTGATACGCATGTTGTACAACCCTGAGGTCATAATCCTTTTTCTGCCTCATTTGCGACGTTCTTAAATTTTCTCTTGCGTATTGATGGACTTCACGCAGACTATCAGCTAGCTGGATTACCCATTCATCCGCTTGACAACGATCCTTACATTGTTGTGGAATCCCAAGTAAAATTTCTACCGGCTGAATTGTTTCGCGCCCTAGCATAAGGCGGTTTGGGGTGAATCCAGTTTGTCGGTTAACCATGGAGTGGAGTGCCATGGATAGCAGAGGTATATCCTGGTCCCACTTTGTGTTCTTTTTCTCGATGTAGCACCGTATCATTTGTAAAAGTACGGTGTTGAAACGTTCAATTTGACCGTTGGATGATGGATGGTAAGGTGTGGTTCTCGTTTTTGCTATTTCAAGCCTTTCACAAAGAGCCTTGAATAAATTTCCATCGAAATTACGGCCCTGGTCGGTGTGGACCTCCAACGGACACCCGAATGTAGCTATAAAACGGGTGATAAACTGTTCAGCAATGGTTTGTGCTGTCTGGTCAGGAATTGCAACCATTTCGACCCATTTGCTAAATTGGTCGATCATCATGAGAACGTAGTTGTTGCCTCGTTCACTGGTGTTAAAAGGGCCAAGGATATCTAGATGGACCCTCTCCAAGGGGAAACCGGCATGGAACGACTGGAGATGTGCTCTTGGCTTAACATTGTTTTTTTTGTTTTGATTGCATATATTACACGTTTTGACGTGGTCAATGCAATCTTTTGACATCTAGTACCATAAAAAGGACCGCTTAACTCTTTCAAGCGTCTTTTTTTGTCCAAGATGACCAGCAGACCTACTATCATGACAGTGGCGGAGTACCTCAGCTCTGAGCGATTGTGGAACAACCAAGCATAAATTTCGACCTACTTTGTCTAACCACTGATAATAGAGTGTTCCATCTTTGAGCTTTAGACAGTCCCTGCAAAGCCATAAAGCTCTAGTTGCCGGGCTGTGTAACTTAATTTCGGATTCTGTTGGCAAATATTTATCCCTAAGCCAGCCAATAATCGGTGAAAGATCGGGATCATCCAGTTGCAGAGACGACAGTTCCAATGGCGAAATGCTTGGCACCCAATTACTGTTAACTGAGTCGTCTGTTTGGTAAGGGAATGTAGCGTCTGGATCAAAGTCTTTGGTGTCCTCACCACAATCCAAGAACGAAGCGTTATGCGTCAGTTCTGAATCAGGTTTGATGGACGCCACACGAATGTCCTTAATATCTATCGCCCCGTCCTTGATCGACAGTGGGACGACGTCATCTACGTCTTCTTCAAAACAGGACCATTGGTTATGAGCACGACAACAGTAGCTGCATCCACCGCAAGGCAGGGATGTTGGATCCTTCCCAGCCTGATAACAGTTACAACTCTCAATTGTGTCTTGCATCCTGCTGAGGGAATCAGCATTTTGATGCTTCTTTCCCGGGCGATGGATAATTTCTAAATCGTACTATGCCATCTCTTCTAGCCATTGTGCTAACTGCCCTTCGATTTGCTTGAACCGCATTAACCAAACCAGACTGTTATGGTCTGTCCGGAGTATAAACTTCCGGCCAAGCAAATAATGTCTAAAGTATCTGCAAAATTTTACAACGGCTAAAAGTTCCTTCCTTGTGGTGCAGTACTTTTTCTGAGCTTTGAGAAGGACATGGCTACCATAGCAAATAACCTTTTCTTGACCTCCTTGCACTTGGGAGAGGACAGCCCCGATCGCATGATCGGATGCGTCTGTGTCCAATATAAACAGCCCATCAGGTGTTGGGTAGGCTAAACAGGGTGCTGAACTCAAAGCTAGTTTGTTGGCCTCAAAGGCCTGTGTATGTTGATCTTCCCATATTGGCATTTCATCTGCATGTGCTAATTTGTATAAGCAGGCTGTCAACTCTGCGAAGTTCTTGACGTGGTCGCGATGGTAGTTGACGAAGCCCAGAAAGGATATTAGTTCCTTCTTATTATTTGGTCTTGACCAGTTACGTACTGCCTCTACCTTAGATGGCGCCATTGACACACCCTTTGCACTGACGAGCTTTCCGAGAAATTCAACCTGAGACTTGAACAGCTCGCACCTCTTTGGTTTCAATTTGAGGGTGTAGTCTCTGAACCTTTGTAATACGTTTCTTAAATTTGAAATTCCGTTTTCAAATGACTTGCCCAAGACTATGATGTCATCTAGATATACAAGTACTTGGGTCCAGGTGAGACCTCTCAGCACGAGTTGCATTGCCCGCTGAAAAGTAGCCGGTGCGTTGCAAAGACCGAAACCCATTCTTGTGTGTTCGAAAAGGCCATACCTGGTGATAAATGCGGTTTTCCTTTTAGCGTCTTCCTCTAGTTCTATTTGATAATAACCATTGGCCATATCTAGAGTACTAAAGCAAGTTGTTCCTTGGAATGTGTCTAGGCAATCTTCTATAATAGGAAGAGGGTAGCAGTCTTTCACTGTGCGTTCGTTAAGTGCACGGTAATCAATGCACCATCTCACACTTCCATCTTTTTTCCTGACCAAAACAGGATCTGAAGCCCAACTAGATGTGGAAGGTTGAATGACTCCAGCATCTAGCATTTTTTTTTAAATGCTGCTCTTCGTGTTCTTGAAACCCAAGGGCCGTCCTTCTCATTTTTTGTTTCACAGGTGCGGCATCCTTGGTGTCTATGTTGTGTTTGATGGCTGTTAAGCAGCCAAGGTCTAGATCGTGTCTTGCGAAGACATCTTGGTACTCGACTAGGAGCTCTTTTAGAAGTTGTTGTTGTTCCGAGCTCAAGTCAACGCTTGATCGCTTGAACAGGTCTTGGAGGTGTTCTGGAATCCTTGTGTCCTTGTTAACATTCTTACTAGGGGGTTCGGAACTCACTTTACCTTGCCGAATAAAAATATCTGGAGCTTCATGCCCCAAGATTTCAACAATTGGTTCGGCGAACCCTAATGAAGTATTTTTCTTGATCTTCACGAATTGGTTACTGTCATTAACAAGGTCCATAACACACCGATCCCCAGTGCCAACATACTTGGCAATCAAAATATTTTCAATTACTGCTGGCTCTATAATAAAGTCACCCGGAATTGGCTGGTCCAAGCTGACAGTTACTGACATGACAGAAGTTTAGGGGTATACGAATAGTCCTTGGTGTTGAAACTCTAGAAATATCATAAGTTTTAGTTTGGCCTTCTACCAGTTTAGCTCTTATAACTTGTCCATCAAGGGAGACAGTGCTTTTCTGTAAATTTATCACTGCATTGTGCGAGTTGAGAAAATCCAACCCAAGGATAATTTCGTCAGAAAGGGGTACAGCGCAAACATCCCATTTATATGTCCGGGAGCCTATTTTGATATTGACGCCAGAAACAATCTTCCCAATGACAAGTTGTTCCCCTAGGCCTCTAAGTCTAACAGTTTCCTCAACTCCTGTTAGAAGCTGTGTTGTTATTAGCTTCTCATTTACCAGCGTGATCATAGCCGCGGTGTCAATTATGGCCTCAACGTTGCTCCCATGAAATAAGGCAGGTACAAGCAGACTCTTGCCGGAAGTGTGCCTTATCAATACTTCCGGCGTCTGTCTTTCCGTTTGGCCTATTGCTGACTTTTGGGCCAAGCGTTGGCCTCCCGGCCTGACCCTGACATGTTTAAATCCCTTTTTTCTGTTCTGAATTCGTTTGACTGGGAGTTCCTGAACGGTGAGTTCCCACGATTCGGGGCGAATTTACCAGGAGATGGTGTTCTTGACCTGTTGGGGCTTTGAGAGCTTGACCTTTGGTTATAACCTGAGTAGGGACGTGAAGGTGGTGGTGTTGGGTTCCTATATACACCTTGCCTTGTCTGTTGGTTACGTCCTGACAGAGCATCACCTACAACTGTGCCTAACTTTTGTACCATGCCTACAAGGCTTCTGATTTCCTCCTCCAATGTACCCCTTGAGGAGTCTGACTTGCTAGAGGGCTTTTCCGGTGTTGAGTCCCTGTCTGAAAATGTAACTTGTCGATGGGCGTAGTGAGGCCTAAGTCCAAAAATGGCTCTTTGGTTTGCCATATATGTTTTCACCATCCTCATGGCCTGGTTAACGGATGTGGGATCTTTTTCCAATACGCTACGTCCTTATCTCGGCAGCCTCTCAAGAAAGCTTCTGTAGCGATATGGTCCACAACTTCGGCGTTGCCCTTCTCGTACCCGTCAAGGGCCATAAAATATACCCGCTGTGAGAAATCTTCGAGAGACTCGTGTTCTTGCTGTTTGACGAACTGTAGTTGTCTTCGAGCAGAAACTGGAGCCTCTTTGGTACTAAAACGTCTCCTGAGGTCTGTTCTCAGAGTGTTATAGTCCATATCTGAGTGGTATGCCTTCCTTGCATATTCCAGAGCGGAATCAGTAAGACAGTCTAGCAGCCTACATGTTTTGGTTTCACCTTTCCAACCACGCCGTCCAGCAGTCCTTTCGAACTGGAACATGAATGCCTCGAAAGTAGGTCTGCCAGTTCCACTGAATGTTGGCATTTTTGGAGGTTGTGGACTTTTGCTCCTGTCCCTTGCCTTGCTTTCACCATAGCCGGACCACCGAGTATACTCTCTTTCAAGAGACTCGTGATCTGAAGAGAATGCTCCTCTTATTACTTTCTTCTTACGCCTACCTCTGTCAGTTCCAGTATCAGGCATGGTCTCAGTTAGCGGAGCTTTATGCCCCTGCCTATCTTGGTAATTCATTGAAGGTGAATCCTTCTCGTTGGATTCTGGCCGTACCTGATCTACAACTACGTTTTGTGGCGAGGCGTCATGCCTCTGCCCTGTCTCGGACCTCTCCTTATTTCTAGACCGCGATCTAGACCTCCTTGTAGCATTCTCTGGTAAGAGTCCCGAGTCATTACCACTGCTAGTCAAATGCTGTTCAGGCAGTGTGAGGTGGTTCGCTATGGGCGATATAATTGGCTGTGTTGGGAAGCTGCCCATACTTTGACTGTGAACCGGAGTGCTAATTTGGTTAGTATTGAACATACCGTGGAGTCTAGGTGGCTCATAAAAAGTGTCCGGTCCAAACTTCGTCGTCTTAGGCTTTGCACCTTTCTCTTCGAATGTGCTTATTACGCCCATCATTTTCTTTATGTCTTCTTCTTGCTTGTGCAGCTTGGAAGTTTCTTTGAATTTCACAGTGGTGGAATTACTTGTTTGTTTTGCTGGTATCTCAATTTCGCTTGTTGTTTCCTTCGACACCAGATGAGTGAGACTTTGGCTCATTTGCTGAAATAATGAAGCCATCTTCATCTGGTGTTCATGATTTTCTTTTTCCATCATTTCTCTCTCATGTTGTTGTTGCTTTTGAGATTCCAGCTGTTGTTTCTGGGAATCTATTTGTTGCTGTTGCAGCTGGGCTAAGTGTTCTTGTCTCATGAGAGTTTCTTTCTTGTACTCCAACTGCTTTTCCTCTTGCGCTTTTAAATACGCCATCATTTTGGCCATCAATGATTCCGCCACTTTTGCTTGGCTTGGTGGTTCTGCCTGGGATTCATTATCTGGAGGTGCATTTATTCCTTCCTCTTCGGTATTGGGAAGGTTGTCCATAACGGTGTCCATGTCCTCAACAGACTCCTCCGGCTTCAATACATCGTTTTCGATGTTTATTTTTGAAATATTTTCTCCATTTACACCGTCCATTATTACTTAATTGCAATTTATTTATTGATTTTCGCAATTAGAAAATTAAAAAAAATGACATGTAGAAAAGGAAATAGTTATATAAAACCAAAATGTTAAGTTCAATTGAAGCAAGAGAAAACAAATACTAGAACAAAAATAAAACTATCAGTGAAAGCTTGCGTAAACAAATAGCCTGCACAAGTTAAAAATAAACTGTTTAATAAGCATAAAATAAAAATACAGATGGAAATGTAATCATTTAATGTATAAGTTACTAAGAGTGAAAATACGCTCTGTAAGAGATCGTTCTAAAAATAGTGGTTATCTACAGTCTGTGTGTAATCAAAGTACGTGGCATGCACCTGCGCCTCAATCACATAAACGACTTCCGTGAAGAAGCTGCTAATGGCGGATGTTACGCGCCAAATCTTGTGTATGAAAATGAGAAAAAATTAAAATATACCAGTGAGTAACACTTTTTGACAAAATTAACAGCGCAAAATGTATTTTATAAATCTGGAAATATTTTAAATACTATTGGCACTTAAAAAGGTAAGGAATTACAAACTTAATACAAAAAAAATCAATTATCGATCTTTTTCTATGACGATTTTGGAGCCAATTTCAAAGATTCGATACTTGTCGACGACGCCAGTGTTATACGTGACCTAAATATAGGTGCAAAGTATGGAACGTATTTGGGACAATACAACAAATGACTCCTTACCTTAATTGTCGGCGTATACGGATGTCAGGAATTAGGAATACCCATGACGTCACATGATGCTATTTTGGTATGTCCTGAGGGGTTCCGAATGTACACTGTTGTGAATGGCACAACAACTGTGTTGTTCCAAAACTATGATACATTTGACCTTTAAACTCTTCATTTAGATAATTGTGCTTGTCTGAGAAGTGAGTTTCTTGTAGAAACATAATATTACTACATTGGCTTTCCATCCATAAGTACAACCTTTGTCATTTTTCTTTTGAGCCTAAACCTTGACAGTTGAGGGAACATATATGAATTTTATTCATTTCCTTTTATTTATATTTTTAACCAAAAATAAAAAATTTAAAAAAATAGTACTTTTCAGCAATGGATGTACATTGTTTACCTTATTGCAAATACACAACATTCTATTGTATACCAAACAAAAATTTTTTTATATATGATATATGATTAAATTATTCAGTTATTATAATTATTATAATTATTATACATACAGAAAAACAATATAGCCTTATATATATATACAAAGCACTCTTTGACCCATCTTTCAAAATTACGTTTTGTCTGTTTATTCTACGATAGGGAAACGGGACAGAGAAAGGGGAGGTTTGGGTACCCATAAACCGGTTTAACCCTACCGCTGGCTTTTGCTAGTGCCGGTACCAAGTCCGGCTGTCCCGAGTTCCTCTCGTTGTTTATGTTTGTCTTTTGTATTTTTATTGTGGGGTTTTTCTTGTGCAGTTCCTATTTACTTTCTGGCATGTGGCTATGTTTTTCGGCCATTGTAGGTGTTTCCTGTTAATTTTTTTATTCCATATATACACACACACACATATACAAATATACATGAACAGTACGTATAACGAACAGATAAACAGAAAACTGGTAGGATTTCATATACATCCTGCACTTTGTTATTATCATGTAATATCGTAATATAGTTGCGAGTTTGTTGTTATAGTTAATCGATTTCTTTTTATTTTTAGGTGACAGTTGACCTTGACCATGGGAAGTGTCGTATTTATAGAGTGTGAATGGAAAATTTCGAAATGAAAAACAAACAATATTGCAAAAAAAGTTAGGCTTCCAATGAATTTGAACTGAATACAATCCAGATGTGGTACTATAATCGGGAGTGAACTTTGTAGGAATATATTAATCAAGCATAGACTGCTATGATTGGAATTCACCAGAGTGGAAATCCCCTTCTTGAATATAGGATTTACCGGATGTTTACATAATATAAATAGACTAACTTGTTCAAGGACTACCGATATTTCTTTTGTAATAGTACGATTGACATATTTACGGATATGAGTATTCATGTAAAATTTACTTATAATGAGACAATAACATATCAAGAAATAGTGAATATATCTCAATATAATCATATAGACCAAGCTTGTTTTTATTTTATATAACTACAATCTGAATGTATGCAATCTATTTTTACATCACACTCATTTTTTTCTTTTGTTTTTTCCATGACTAAAATCAAAGTAAAAAGACAAAATAATAAAAATATTTATACATGTTTTAATTTATTATAGCAAGTAATGTAAGGAAAAAATCAGCAATCTCAGTTTGGACCTATGTCTTAGTCTTTTGTGAGGGTCCTGTGCGACTATGCAGTTCATCAGTTGGGGTAGTTGCATTACGTTTCTCTCCTTTTGATATAGGTGTCGTAGTTGATGACAGTGGTTTTTCTTGTAAATATTTTTCAATCTGACCTTGAACTTTTTGTTTCTTCGGTGTTTTTTTTTTCGTTTTTTGTTTTTTATTTTTTTGAATTCTCATCAGGCGCACTCTGATCTTGAGTTTGAGAACTATTTTTGCTGCTTGATGTTACTTCATCTTCTATTTGTTTTGGAGGAGATTTTGGCGGTTCTTGAGTTTCAAGTGGTTGTAATAATAATTGTGACTGTTGTGTTTCAGTTTCCTCACACGTCTCGTCTTCAGATTCACTAGCTATCTCACTGTCTGTGTCTTCCACATCAGTGTTACTAAAAGTAGATGTGCACTCTGCCTGTTTATGACCAGGTTTTTTACATTGCCGACATACTCATTGATTTGTGCATTGCATGAATTTATGTCCTATTTGGAGACATTTATTACAGATCACATTAAATTGATTGATTGATTTGGTAGAGTTTAACGTCCAATGAGCAATATTTCAGCTATATCAGGACGAGAACAAGTTAATCAATTCAAAAAAAATTTGAAAGCAAATGAAGAAAGAAACAAAGGTGGAAGGGACAACCTGGGCAACGACTTTTGAATGCCACTGGAAAAGGGGAGTAATGGGTAGGGGCAGGAAATTAAGCCTTCCATACCGACACCCAATGCGTCTGCTCTATTTAGAGAAATATAGAAGGGGTCTTTATACTGCATGGAGCGTGGCGATTCTCCACACAGTTTGGCTACAATGGTTCGCGATCAGGCTTTCCGTATTATGACCTGACTACCCCGCATAGACAGGGCATTCCCCTATCCACCACCTGGGGACGCGCCCGGCAGCTCTGTAGCCAGAGCCCCTGAAAACTGATTCAGGTGCCGGGCAGATCACATTTAAGTCTGTAGGTATCTGACACTTATGTATTACTGTTGCACTGTATTTACCAATCATTACAGTTCTTGGTAATGCTTTCCTGACTGGATCACACATAAGAATTCTATCACCGGTTTGACAATTTGTTAGCATTCCCTCAACCCTTAACCTTTCTCTATACATTTTATGCACCACGCAACCTAGATGTTCAAGACATCTTTGGATTTGTCCATCTTCAGCCGAACATGGAACATTTTTAACTCGCACTTTAAGATGTTCAGGATTTTCATTGTCAATTACACGAGGATTGCGGCTATAAACAGTCAAAAGTTTTTTTTCTCAGTACTATCCCTGATGTTATTAGGGAACCCCTGTCTTCCTCAGAGTCCAGGTAAATTCGCCAGAGCCCTTTAACCCTCTGTAACCCTTTTAAATGACTTGCAGGAACACTTTCATCTACTGCTTTGTACAATTGAACATACGTCAAAAACGTGCCTCTTGTTGGTTTATTATTGCCAAAACGGTCTCTCTCAAGAATGAAAACAGGTTTAACTTCAGTAATATCGTCAACTACAGGCTGTTTTCTCACCATTGATGCAAATGTCTCACCTTGTTCACTATGTGTTATGGACGCCGCCATATTGGAATTCTTGTCCATGTTTGCCAAGTTTTCACATAGTTTTTCTGAAGACATAACCGTATCTGTCAACAAAAAACTTTCCCTGATCGTTTACAAATATCTGTAGAAGGTAGTTATGTCGTCTAGATATATGAATAGACTTTCTAACACAAAATTATCAATATATAGTAAGAGAGCTTTTTCCGACCGTCTTGACAGTGTGGCCCCTTACATCCAAAAACCAAACGACAATGTGTACCTTCTGGACATTTTTCTTAAATGTGAACTTTCTGTAACTGCATTTCGGACAGTATGATAATTTCTTAGAAACTTCTTAGAAACTTTATTGAATTGAAACATTCAGCATAGAAGATTTCAACAACTGAACATTGAACTTTCGAAAATTTTACATTGATCAATAACATTTATTTTTGAAATGATTTCTATGGTTATTCATGCATATATGGCTATTGTTACTTTATTTATATGATACGGTAAGATATATTTAACAATAATGATTATAAACTTCGCATAAAATATACAAATGAGAGATCAAGTTATAACAGACATAAGCAATGAATAACATATAAGAGTAATTACTATATAAAAGTAGAATTTTCAGATGAAATCAAAATGTAAACGATTTTCTATATGAATATTAAAATACACGTGTGGTAAATAGTTATTTTCAGAATAAGATAATATTTTGAATTGAGCCTGTGAACTGTATGTTTGGTCTAAAAAGCTATGTACGTACAATTTCTGCGGTACCAATAACTGCGTCACGTAGCTTTACTCAATCGTGAGGTAAAATTTTTGGCTAGTGACGAGTTACTTATAATCGTATAAGTATATAATGAATATATGTATAATGAATTAATATGTGCCCCCATTTTTTTTATATTGACCAATTTCGGCTAGGGACGCCGAAGGTCCAGCCCCGTTTACCCAGAAAAAATGTACAAATTGTACAAGCTTAAAATATTCATTCTGAGAGGGATTGTTTATCTAACATGTATATCAAATTGGTATATAGAATAACGGTTACATTATTCAAAATTTGATCATATCTTTGTATTCCAAAAAATAACTTAAAGTAAGTATATCTAAATAATGAAATAATTAAAAATATTAATTAACTGAATTAAGAAGCTCAAAATAAATGGCACACATTGTCAAGACAACAGCATTTGATAAACTGGGTAACTTAAACACCAATTACTCCATCCATAAATATACAAATAAATGCATGAAGTTAAAAGCAAATTCACATAAAGTTAGCAATTATAAGAATAAAAACACAAAAATACAAAAAAATAGTAAAAATACAAAAATAGCAATCATTTCTTTACTATTATATCCATTTGATATTTTAGATTAACTTTGATAATTCTGTAAGTATCCTAGTCAAGGAAAGTTAAATACTTCAGTTTTATCAATAATATATAATTGAACCAGGTTGAGTGTTCAATACAACTAATATATTTTGATTGAAATTTAAAAATCTACAAAAATTATCCCTTCTTCAATCCCAAAAAGAAACTCGGGAGAGTTTCGGGAGAGTTTCATTTTAAAGGGAGGGGTATTGTTGTGATACAAAAATGTAAATATAGTCTCACTTTATTTCCAATAAAAATTGATAAATATTCGATATCATTAAAGAATTATCTAGGTCAACTTGTTTCTACCTGAATTCTACAAGGTCATTAACTTTCATCAATATTCTAGGAAACTTAATTACATTCTAGTGTGTTAAACGAAGCAAGAATATTTTTATCGGAAAAACCATGATATAAAATTCTAATTAACCTATCTTACGTAAAAAGG
>MJUU01054290.1:0-30205 GCA_002080025.1 Modiolus philippinarum | reverse complement strand
GGCAAAAAAATGCCCATTCTGAATTTTTTGTTGGTAAAAAGCAGTTGCTAAGTTGAAACAATTGCGTAATTCTTACCACAATGACTAATTTGTTTGTAAATGACATTTTTATGTTTTATGAGATATTGAAATATTATATATAAACAACATCGAAAATTCAGTTTTTGTCAGTATAACGAGACGGGCAGTAAGTTTATTTGGTTTTAATGTTTGCTTGGTTGATTATGCATGTATATTTTAAATGAATATTTCGTACCACTTATCGAATTTTCAGAATTATTTTAGAATTTTCAAAGTCTTTTCTTAATATTAGCTTCATTATCCTATCATTCAACAATTTTAACAATTGAGTACATATGTACTTACTATGATGCAATATTGCGTTGTTCCATTTGTTAAAGCTTACCATGCAATTTCAGGTATTTGCCCGATGAACATTTATAGCATATCTTTTCATTTGTGCATATCAAGGCTGTGATTTATTGTAACGGAGCCATTTTTATTTATTTATTATTATTTATTTAATATTTTTTGTTCATTTATTTATTATCTATTATTTTTAAGCAATATTGCAAAGCGAATCATATATTTATTTTCTTTTTATATAGATTCAAAAGGAAATGAAAACCCTTTTTCTTCTTTCTCTGCTTTCCGTTGCCATCAGTGTGGGTAAGTCATTGTACTTTTTTGATAAGAATTTGAAAACCTACAATCGCTCATTAATTTTTGACGACCTCAGTTAGGGCACATCAAGATAATTTGAAGATTTTCATCAACCAGCAGCAAAAACAAAAATTGGTGGATGGGAGGATTTATTTTTTCAAGGCGGTATAAAATCTGAAGTCCATATATTAACCGAATTCGTGAACCCGCCACAAATGCAGACTGGTACAAGTTTTCTCTCCTGTTAAGATCCCGTATTTAAATATCATCAGGTTCGGAGAATGAGAAAATCACAAATACCAAAGTTACTGTAAATTCAGTTTCTGCATATAGCCATTTCGACAACATATGTCTCTTCAGTGCAGATAAAATCAAATGGAAGAGTCAAGATCAAATCAAAACACTTGGATGACCACCCACAAAAAATTGTAGAATCTTTCGGAGCACTAGAATTACATACATTTACCATGAAAAACATTTGGTTTTATGGCTAAAGATAAACTGAATTTTCAGATGTGGCTTACTGTACATCCTTTTAATCGACTTATGCTTTTCAGCATTTTTTCATTCAGGATCTTGAAGAAAGTTAGGATTTTCGAACTCATTATAACACAATATGGGTTAATTACAAATTAAATTTATGAAATTTATGGATTTTCCACACTTTTAACACAAAAGACATAATACTTTCATGAAAAATGAGTTATCAAAACTGATGTATCAAATGCTCGTTTTTGCCACTGCCGATGCCGATGCCACTGCTGGTGGACTGTTAGTCCCCGAGGGTATTCACCTACCCATCAGCCAGTACTTCGGTGCTGGCCCGAAAACCGATTATTTTTGAAAATTTGCAATATCTAAATTTTAAGAAAATTTTGTTTAACCTAAGGAGTATCTCCCTCTTGCATAGCTGTCCTTAGCTGATTTGGCTTCCTATTTAGACCATATTGGTAATTTGTTCTCGATCAGCTTTTAAGCATATTTCGGTTCATGGATTTCCAAATGCTTTGATTTTATCTGCACTGATGAGACATAAGTTGTCGAAATGCACATTTGCAGAACCTAAATTAACAGTAACCTCTGTATTTTGTATTTTGAAATCTTTCTGACAAGTATCTGTTACTTTAACTGTTTGGTCAATAATCAAAATAACTCGCTAAGGATCGGGAAAAAACACTTTTCAGTCGCTGAAGTATAGGCGTTATATTTTGATCTTTCCAATTTAATATATGAGTAACAGATAAAATAACAGATAAAATAAAACTTTACAGTGCTCAATTGAATTTTACCTTGACCTTCAAATTTTGGAGATTTTTCTGTCAAAACCTTAATATCATTCATTGAATTTGCAGATTGAATTTGCTTTTCATAGTGATCAGTCCTTCCCTCATTAAAACAACAAACTGATACCAAATTGAGAATAGCCATAATTCCTTCAACCAGATTTTTCAAGCTACTTTGTGGGGAGTTCTTTCACACACACACACACACACACACACACACACACACATATACACAAGTTGTCTCCAACCTCACACTTTTCCCTTTCGAAACAGCCTCTCTTTCCAGAAGAAAATGGATATACTTGTTTCCCGTTCTCAACTTGTGTTTGTGATCGATGGAAATAAAGTTTATTTTATCCTTTAATTTGATAGAAAATGTTTTCAAATATATTTATAAAGCCGAGGAATAGTGCATGTCATTGCTATTCTGTCTACTTTGAATCAAGAACTTTATCTCTAGCTTTCAAGATTAAAAATGCGTTCACTGAAGCCAAAATTGAAATTAAATCTTTGCCATTTAGGTGTATTTTCATTACTTCTTGACTTTATTTGTACAAACGTCCCAAAAAGAAAAAAAAAAGCAATAAGTGTTAATACATCCCGCAGTTTATCAATCAGCAGGTGTCGCCTATGATCAACAGTAAGATGTCGCCTATCATCCATCACAGACAGTTCCTTTCTTCTTGTCCGTATGCTATTCACACTTTTTCTGAAAAAAAAATGTTTTTCAGGCGGATGTACTCTATTATACACCTTGCGTAACAAAAAAAATCAACATCTTCATAGTCAAGGATTTCAGATACACGTCCGTCAGTGGTTGAGAAGAGTTTATGCTTAAAGATGAGTCACAAGCTTACTTTTTTAATTTTTAAAGGATATTCGCTGTTCATGTTTATGTGTTTCTGTTAGATTTGCTGACTTCTTTGGTTTTATCCATTAAATTAATATTCTTTTGCCCGATGCCCCCTTTTCCCTTAATATCATACCATACATCTTTATGAGCATTTTGAAAAATCTATTCAATATAATTTTGTCAAATTTATTATTGGATGAACTGATAAAATAGGAGTTCAATCTCCCGTCATTTTTTAAACACCCATACTCAAAAATCAAATCGGTTATCTATTAATATTTTTTTTTCAATTTTCTAACAAGAAATCCCATTTACTAGTATTTGAAATCCTTCTTATTTTAAGATTCACCAGCAAGCGTCCTTAAGAAATGCACTTTAATTGAAAATGGTCTTACCAAACATGATTAAAAACTCTATACGAATGGCCCTGGTGTGATATTAATGTTGACTTACACTGAGTTCTGGGAAAATTGGCATACGTTTTCCTTTTTTTTTGTGTTGTTTTGTTGTTTGCTTTTTTGCAACCTTTCACTTTCTGACATATCTAAAGATGCTTTCTAAATTATTCTATAGATCCTTTGTAGATCCTGTCATCATTTGTTTGAAATAGTCAAATCGTCTGTTTGGTTCTGCGGGATCAAAATCATTAACAACAGGGGTAAACATGTCACTATGAATCAAGGCGGTATGGTGGTACATGTATCATGTCTGCTGTCAAAGATTGATTTGACTAGTTTAAGGAAGAATTTTCAATTTTCTTGTCACTTCAGCAATTTTTTGAAAGGGGAAAACTGAGAGACTCTGCATATTTTCTCAAATCCCAACGACGTCTACGAAAAAAATGATTTTATTGAACACAACTGTTCCCTGTAAGTAGGATGACAATGCTTTCCCGTAAACTGTCAGATGCATCGTCTCAGGAAGATAATACCCTTGTAAATAAATGAATTATTTTGAAAATCACACCCTTTACTTGCTAGAGTATCCTGATTGAAGTCTATGTACCACCGCAAATTGGGATGGTAACAAAATTTCCGAACACAATTATCAAAAGCAAAAGTCCAAGTGGGAAAAAGACAAAGCAGTTGGGAAACCATCAAAAATTGTCAACCACAATGGTCCTGACTTGGTACAGACATTTTAAAAGAAAATGTGGGTTAAACCAGTTTCCATGTTGCGCCATACCTCCCCTTCCATTGCGGTAGTGTCCGGTAGTAACTCGACAGCAATTGCTATTGAAAGGCCGTAGACAGTAAAAAATAATCAAAAGTATTAAGTAAAAAAATATTAATTCTGAATTTCATTTCGGACCGAAACTTTATTTTTTTCACAAAGGACTGATATCTATTAAAGAATTTTTTTAATGATCGTTTGAAACGGGAAGTTTTGAAGCCTTGATTAATAAGGTGGTCACGAACATCATTATGTGTAATAAAAAAAGGACTTATAGTTTGTGCTGGATCTTGCTTAACGAATCACATGTGAAATATCCACTCCGTAAGCAGGAGAAGCTGGACTATTATTTTTAGTTAGGAAAATTGATAATTTTAATCGTCCCTTTTGTCGCACATTTTAGTAGTGAGATGTCGAGTTCTTCAAACTCGACATGCAAGTCAAAAAAGATGTAGCTCTGGAAAATATACTGATCGGATCCATTTAAGCAAAAGATGCGTTATTGATGGAAAGAAAATTATCAATGTATTTATAAGCGAGATTGAAGGATCAAGCATCTATTATTTAATAATTATTAACAAGTCCCTGAAGAAATTCACTCTCGTAAGAATATAAAAACAATTTGTGAGTAAGGAGCACAATTCGTGTCCATTGTTATACCAACATGCTGTTGATAAAAAGCACATCTAAATATGATAAATACATCATCAATAAGAAAATCAGGCATACTGCAAGCATGCCTTTTCTTTGAAATTTGTTTTTGTGATAAAATGTGGATTTTAAAACATAATTAAACAATTTTTGTTTTAATCGGCGTGGCATAGAGCGTGGAAAAAAACAAATGTTTTGAGAGAATGTATTTGAGAAAATGATCGAGATTTAAAATTTTCAAATAAACCTTCGAATGTGTAAGTATCTACATGTGATTTACGTCACTTCAGTATAAAAAAAAATGCTTTCCCTGTACTAGCCTTCAATTTAGTTTTCTTCTATTAAGCCTTAAAGTGAATGTAACTAGAGGAATATTGACCCTTAAACTTGAACAATTTCCAAATTATCGTTCAAAAACGTCTTCATATCATAATTCAGAGACTCTACATTGCGAAAATACTTACAATCATGAATATTTTGCACTAAAAAGTACAGAATTAAACGTTACAAAGACATGTGCTTTTATTATTTCAAGGAATATATTCGTAGATCACGACAAAACGAAGTTAATCGGGTATGACCAGAAGTTTTTGTTGGCAAAAATATTGATCATCTCCTAAATGCTTTACACCATAACTAAATTTAAACAATTTTTCATATTGGCAGTATTTGGCATTGCACAATATCATGTTCTTCTTTCATAATTGATGATGTTGTTATACCAAATCTATTTAGAAGTTTTTCAATTGAAATTTCATATGTAAGAAGGCTTGATATCATAGTCAACGGAAATTATGTCCTAAGCTAGCTGTCAGTAACTGCGAGCATTTGTCCGGACAGTACCTGTGTGTATTGTCATGTTTTATGTATTTCATTGTTAGGGTATACGTCTTGATATGTTGGACTTTTTTCTAGTTTGATTTTTACTGAGAGTCTTTTTTGTGTATTTATTTTTAGCCATTCACCACACACAGGGGGAGGGTTTGGATCCAAGAAAACGAGTTTAACCCCACCGCAATTTTTGCGCCTGTCCCAAGTCAGGAATATGTTGGTCATTGGCTTGTCCTTGTCTTCTTATAAAATTTTAGTTTCTTGATATTTGGGTTATTGGATGTGGTTTGTTTCCATTGATTTATTCACTTTTTTTACCTTTTCGGGGCCATTTAGGGCTTACTATATGGTGTGAGGTTCCTCACTGTGTTGATGACCATATGGTGACCCATAGATGTTTTGTTTTGGGTCGTTTTAACCTGGATATGGGATGTTGTCTCCTTGACATTTACCCCATTTCCTTTCTTTTTCGTATTAATGGCAAAGAAATAGAGTCAAATGTATTTTTATTGTGGTTTTTGTTTCTTGTGCAGTTCCTTGTTACTTTGTGGAAAATGACTATGTTTTTCGGCCATTGTAGGTGTTTCCTGTTATCTTTTTTATTCTAAAATTGTTAAGTATGTGAAATATTTTCGGAAATTGAACTGCCCAAAACAATATGAAAAACTAAAAAACAATAGACGGGGCATCTTTTGAAATGACGGTCAGAGTCTTTGAATAAAGAATGATCGACAAGTACACTTATTTAAATACATTTAAGTGGTACACAATTAATTTGAATCAATGGCGGCTTCTTTTATAATAACCATAGTAAAGCAATAATGCTATCCTGTATAAATAGAAATACTATCTCTATATACTACATTTTCCACTGTAGCAACTCTGTCTCAATACGGAACTTTTGGGCACTTTTATCCAACAATCAATAAGACATTGTAGTTTCATTACTGAAAAGAAAAACTTTTACATTCTGGTTGCTTAAAAAATGGAGCCTTCCCTATGCAAATGTGCAAATGTTTAGAACTTATGAATTTCAACCTGCTATTTCATGCCTATGGCAACTGGAACCTGCAACCTTGTCATAATTTGATACGTGATATTGTAATAAAAAAAAACATTTTCTGTATAACAAGTACAAAAATATTGTTTGTAAGTGTTTGGAGTTGTAAGGGATATTCTATTGAAAAATATCTACAGACTGTAATATCACACCTACCACATAGCAAGAGTTAACATTTCTTAAAAAAAACCAATAGATGAAATAATAATTTGTCATGCCATGTCCTACCTTCATTTAATCTGTTTTGTCTTGAATTAGTGCATTAGCATCATGGAACCTTGCCAAAGGTTTAAGAAAGGCTTGAAATATGAGAAAGTCTTTAAAATTTTCATATTGGATATAACCTTTCGTTATTCTGTCAAGGGCTGGTATTTGACAACAGTTGACATAAGCTGCTACATTTCATTCACCAATTTAAACATAAAAAAAATAAACATAAGCAACTACCAAAATTTTTTTCCAGCCAATTGCACTTAAGATTAGATTATTAAATATTTTTTCCTAGGCGTCCATTATAACATTTTATAAATTTTCTTAATTGCCTGTAGTTAACTTCATGCGGCATTATCATTACTCTAAGTTACAGGTCTGCCAAGTCACATATCCAAGCGATGGCCAAACTTTAAAGTCTTTCTGGTATGCAAATAACCAATTTTGACAGTAATAATTTGTCTTCATTGATGAAGATTCAAATTGTTCATACTATGAGGGCCATTCAAACAAACTGATGGCTAATCCGGAGGTATTTAATGAACTAATGAGCATTTTAGCACTCGGATGTTTTCAGATTAAAAAAATATATGCAAAATTAAAGAAACTTGACTTTTTTGGTATTAGCACTATTTTTGGCTACGACAGCATTTAATTTAGGCAAGCGGCGAAGACGGCATTTTATAAAGTTTAAATGACCTAAAAGCCCCATGGAATTTTATTTGCTCATATGAAAGGTTGAAATGTTAGCTAATAGGGGGTTATGTCGTAAACATTGAAAACTGGTCCAAACTGTTTGAAATTTGGGGTCAAAAGCGGCACCTTGTAGAACTCCAATTAGGATGAAGTCAAAGTAAATGAATCAAAATCGTTCAAAATTTAATAAAAAGTCATTGAAAACTTTGTAATACTTTAAAATAAAGATTACTGCGTAAAATTCAATTACTAGATATAACATTTAGTAACAAAAATGGCGTCAAGTGCATCGTTTTCAGAATAATCGCCAAAAAAAGATATTTTTAAGTGTGTAGTAATTTTTCAAAAAAAAATTGTTGTTTTTGGGCTAAGCATATGATCAAAACAATCATGAAAGCAGTGCTATGAATACGTAAATGTTTTTTGTTTCATAAGCTACCCAAATAAATTCAAATATCGGTGCCAAAACTGAAAACTGTCATTTACTATTTTTGTTTTTTCAAAATTATTTCCTAGCAGGTAGTTCTGTTACAAATGCATTTTAAGTGTCAAATACCATTTGTTTCCAGAAGAAACGTTATAATATCATCATATGACAATAGAGAAAACTTTTCATACTTAGATATCGAAAGTACAAGGGAGATAAATTAATGTAGAATGGTAAATACATAAATAGATGACAATTTCTGAGTTGGAGTAAAGACACAATTTACTGACAAAGTATGAAGACAAATCAACATTTAACAGGTAAATCACCAAATACTTTTAAAATACGCAATGAAATGAAGCAATATTTTAAATATAATGATATTATGAATGTCTAAAATTGTTAAAGGTAAAAATCTGACTGACATTAATGTAACGCTGGGCATATGAGCTATACAGTGAAATCGCGAATTTAAATGTAAAAGGATTCATAATATCTAAAAGGTATAACCTTAACAATAGAGAAGACATTTAAAAGGTAAAAGTTAAGGGATAGAGATGATACAGATGTGATTATTTTAGTGGTCGGTTTTTATCCTCAGCTAAAAAGCACAACAGAAATGTGGATTCAGACTGGGTCGGTTTGGAATATGAAAGAAATTCGTCGATTTATTCCAGTACACTCAATCATTGTGAATGACATTTGGCCATTGGTGTCAAAATTTCCCTTATTTTACATGCACTTACGGGAATTGACTCCACTTGTGCATTTTTTAATAGGAAAGAATTCCCTATTTAAGCTTGTCAAAAATTCGTTTTCAAGATCTTATCTCTCTAGCAGAAGATGACGTCGACAGTGTCATTGATGCTTCAAGGAAGGTAATTTCTGCATTGTATGACACAGGGGACAGATTCAAGAAGTCGCACAACAGTCTAAACCAGTAAAAACTTCAAACTGCTACAAGTAAAGACAAAAGTCTTGTAAAACTGCCTCCTTGCAAAGCATCTTTTAGAAAGCATATCTTACAAGTTATGTTGGAGAGCAGGGTCTGGGCGTTGTCATTTGTAGCTAAGCCAAACAACGGGACCAAGTGACAAATGGTTGGAATTTTGAGGACAACAAATTAGAGCATGTGCTATTCAAATGACAAACTGCGCCCGACTGTCTCCAAGAGATGATTTGCTCATGTAAGGAAAATCGAGCATATTTATCTGCATGCGTATGCAAAGAGCAGGGTCCATATTATTTAGACTAATGTTCATGTCAAGGTAATGAATTCTGAAACAATACAAAAACTGTTTGCTCTGGTTCTGAAACCAATAACTGACCACTTTTGGGATGAAAATATGCCAGTGTCTCATATGAATGATAATCTTTTGAGTGGAAGCTAGGCAAGTGTCTGTACGTCTCAGTAATATCTAAAGCTATTTTAAACCTTCAGTGCATTTCATGTCTGCATGTGTTAATGTCATCTTTATTCCTTATATGTTACCCTTTAGATAACGCCTCTGTTCCTAATATGTCGCCTCTTTTCCTTAGATTTTACCTTTAAAATGTCGTCCCTATTCCCCCGATTTTGCTTCTTAAATTTCGTCTCTATTCCTTAGATTTTATCTTTTAGATACCGTCTTTGTTCCTTATATTTTACCTTTTAAATGTCGGCTCAATTCCCTATATTTGACATTAAATGTCGTCTCTATTCCATATATATTACTGTACATATTACATTTTTATTCGCGATTTCCCTTTAAAGCTCATATGCTCAGTGTAACATTAATGTCAGTCAGATTTTAACCTTTATAACTTATGTTTATTGTTTCATTTTATCGTGTATTTCAAGAGTTTGTGTTGTTTTACCTGTTAAGTTTTGATTTGTTTTCATATTTTGTGAGTAAATTATGTCTTGTAGATCCTTAAAAATGCTATTTCCAACTCAAAATTTTTTATCTAACTGTATTCGATTTTAACATTAATTTATCTCCCTTGCAACTTCGATATCTAAGTATGAAAACTTTTCTTAATTGTCATATGATTGGCTTATAACGTTTCTTCTTTAAAAAGGGGGGTTTTGACAACTTAGCTATGTGGCAATAATTTTAAAAAAAATAGCAAATGATTATCTCCGGATTTTGAGCCGAGATTGCAATTTATTTTGATAGCTAATGCGACATAAAATATTTACGTGATCATAGCAGTACTTTTATTATTGTTTTGATTACATGCTTCGCCCAAAAACAACAGAATTTCTGGGAAAATTACTAAACACTTAAAAATATCTTTTTGGCAATTATTATAAAAACGATGCAAATGACACCCTTTTTGTTACCAAATGTCTATATTTGGTCATGGAATTTTACGAATTAATCTTTATTTTAAAGCATTACAAAGTTTTCAATGACTTTTTATTAAAATTTTGAACGATTTCGATTCATTTACTTTGACTTGATCCAAATTGGAGTTCTACAAGGTGCCGCTTTTGACCCCAAATATCGTACAGTTTGGACCAGTATTCAATGTTTACGACATCATCCTCTGTTAGCTAACATTTCAACCTTTTATCTGCACTGATGAGACATAAGTTGTCGAAATGCGCATTTGCAGAAAGTAAATTCACAGTGACTTCGGTATTTAGTTATTCATATGGACCAATAAAATTCCATGAGGCTTTGGGGTCATTAAAACTTTTAAAGTAAGCGACTTTTTCAATACTCAACGCTCTACTAATGGGATATCTATTAGAGTGACTGACTTGGACGTGTTTGTTGCCCTTGACTACCTTTTGATGTTTCTTAGGACTATTTAGTAGAGTCTAACCTTCTACCCAGTCAGCATGTAAATGTTGGGCCAACGTTGGCCCAACGTATCACGAAACGTTGGCCCAACATTGTAATCATACGTTGGCCCAACGTATAAGTGCAAAGTGGGCCAACGTTGGCCCATCATGTTGGCTCAACGTTGGGCCAATGTTGTAAGGTTTTTTTTACTACGTTGGCAGAACATTGGCCCAATGTTGATAATATGTTGGCATAATGTTGGCCCAACGTTGTATGTATTTTTTCTACGTTGGCAAAAGGTTGGCAAATTGTTAGTAATATGTTGGCTCAATGTCGGCACAGTATCATAAACTCTGCCGATTTCGCCCTCTGGTTGATCTGTCCTTTTTCGATCCGATTCCATCTCAGTTTGCTTCAGTCTTTCCCTCTGAAAGTATAATATTTAAGTCAAAATAAAACATTATATGTCATTTCATTTTCAAGAAGTATAATTGTAAGTTCTAAATTTTCTCTGTATATATAAATACTTTATTTTATTTTAATTTACTAAAAACACAAAAAGGCAAAAAAATAAAAAAATAACTTTTAGAAAGAGATAATGAAAATACTTCTGGGTTTCGTCCTAATTGAATGAAATACATGTATTAGGTATAATTCACACAATTATTGTAGATAAAAACATATGAATAAATTATAAAACTTACAACAAATNTGGTCAATTGATTATCATCAGATATATATTTGATTCTCACTTTTTAAAGTTATTTGTTTTTAAATACTTATGACTAAATTACATGTACAAATAATAAATTTCTGGAATGATCTGCAATTAGAAAAGCATTAAAATATTTTGTATGAAATGAATTATATAAATGTCCCAACATTGGCCCAACGTTGGGCCAATGTATCTAGACGATAGAAATGGAAAAAAAATCTATACTGACATATTAATATTAATGTCAAAGTACATCCTTTAAGAGATATATTAATGCCCTCAAGAGAAAAGAATATATACCTGAAGAAGAATATATATTGTAAACTTCTTGGCTTACGTTGGTATTACATTGGGCCAACGTTGGGCCAATGTTGTCTTTAAAATTTCAGTAAATAATATTTTTCTTCATAGACAGTCGAATATACTGACTATGCTTTAAAAAAAATCGTTCAACTCTTTTTTGGACCGGTTGGCACAATTGGTATAAAAGAAAAGGGGTATTGAAAGAATCATAAATTTCACATTGGGCCTACGTTGGCCCAACGTTGGAAAAGTGCATATGTTTAAAAATCAAAATATTTGCAAAATACTCTGCTTGCACCTATAATTTATCTATCTAAATTATATCTTTCCCCAAAAATGTTGAAAATATTGATTTGAATATGACAATAAAAATTTATGCATATGTTGGGCCAATGTTGGCCCAATATTGTCTTGCCAACACTAACGTATTGCCAACCTTACTACCAATTGCCAACGTTGGCCCAACGTATGCTTGCTGACTGGGTAACCTTTTAACATAGAAATTGCCAACAATATCACGTTTAATAACATGATAGTTTTAGTTGCCGCACACATGAAATAGTTTGTGTACATGAAATTGTACACAAACTAGTAATACAGACCATAAATAAAGGCTTACATAACTTAACATAACTTAAGATTTTTTAAACTCTGCTTACTTCATAGCTGTAAATTGATTTAAATATTCAGTTTCATATAAAAGGATGGGTTGCATTAAGGCCCTAAATCGGCCCACTGATTTGCTAAAAATAAATTAAGTAAAAGCATAATCTATTTGATACCTTTCAACACCAGAACATTAGTAGTTGTAAACCATATGTGATTTTTTTTTCTTCAAACATTGCTTCATTCCACTGAAATTAGCTCATTTCTAATACCCCTCTCGATGGCAATTAACATTAAGCCTATGGAAAAATAGTCAACATGGGGTATATTCAAACTACATTTGACCCTTCCTTGCATTCGGAACCAAGCTAATAATTTTATTTATTAAATAGGAACTAAGCATGCAAAATGCCAAGCTGGGCCCGCTTCAAGTCATATAAAAATGAAAAAAAAATGTTTTTTTAAGTGAAAATTCAGTGTATTCATGATATGTATTTTGTTATCTGTCTTATTATCAAAGTTAATTCATTCATATATGCAAATTATAGCTTTATACACATCAAAATTATCAGTAAATGTGGTTTTGCTCATATTCTTTAACTTGCATGAATTTTTTTCTGACCTGGCAATTTGCCAAATAAGCTGAGCAAGTAGATCATGTTTATTTTGTTAAGTTTCCTTGTTTGTTTGTTTTTGTTTTTTGTTTTTTTTTTCGATATAAAAATGTGTTTTTGTGTATTTGAAACAATATTTATGAGCCGTGGAATTAATCAGTTGCACTACAGCATCATATGTGCATATGTAAAAAATATTCCGAAGACATTTGGCAATCTATTGTCCCATTCTATGTATTTTAAAACTTGTTTTTTCCAATGGAAAATTATATATGAAATTTTTTATTTTAAAACTGTCTTAAAGTAGTATTTGTCTTCTTAGAAAAGGATTTCCCTCTCGATATGTTACAGGAGACCCTATAACTTTCCAATAAAGGTGACACTTGGACAGAAATGATGTGTAATATATGAATTTAACAGTGCCCTGCCTCAGTTAAAATATAACACATACATGCATCTCTGGATTTAAATGCTTCATTGGTATAATTCATAGTAACACCACTGAATATTTAACAAAAATATTCTTTAATTACACGTTATAAAGCGCAAATTATTCACATTCAACAATATATGTCTCAGTGTTTGAATTCGAGGCAATTTTCGAAAATCCCAAAAATATCTGATAAAACTGATACTTATACCAATCAAGCATTTAAACTCGAAATAATCGTTTTATTTAAGTCCACTAACGTTATATTTTGTTTAAAATATGGAAATATATGTAGAAGTATATGAAGATATGTCGGAAGAGCTCAAATTAATAGTAATATCAAGAAAATCGGATGGTATAGTACTCCATGTACCTCGAAAATGAAGTTTTTATGTATATTTTTCTCACAAAGAGTTGTCTGTATTAAACTGTATTATTTCCTTTCAAAAAAGAAATTGATTAACAAAAGAATTATATCATGGATATAGTAGCACCATTGACATATTATTTTAATATCAAAATGGGGTTCATTGTTGTTTTGGCAATGTGCCAATATTTATTCTTTTCTTTCTCTATTTCTTCTTTTGACATGGATTCTTGTAAATTCACGTGATCACATGACTTGCATGTGTTGATATTTATTGTACAATCTTAAACTGCATTGTGTAGGCTACATTGAAACATATTATATCAAAATTCCAGGTTGGCCGGAAATTGGCCCTATTACAACCCATCCTTTTACTGAAAACATAAGTTATTTAAATCAAGCTTCACTCAAAGACGAAAAAATACACCAAATTTCTTCTCTGTTGAACAATACTATGGTGTGTTCCTTAAAATTTAAAATCAACGCTGCACTCGTTGTTTATTTCCTTACGATGAAAAGTATTTTCTAGCATTTTTATATTTGCCTTTTAATTCAAATGCTTGTTTGTAACTTTAGTGTCAAAAACAAATGGTTTGAATAACAGGCAATGCCTATACAAGGTTGAACATAACAATTAGAATAACAGTACATTGGATGACTTATGTCATTGTATTTTTTAAATATTCAGTGAATACACAACAACAAGTTCCATTCTGTAGCAGCTGGTTCTGTAGACCTAATAATGTAAACCATGATCGGTGTTATGGGTGTTGTGTGGCACACAGATACTATGGAGGAGGAGAATGTTGGTGGGGCAGCTGTTTTTGTCGCAACCGTAAGTAACAAGTAACGTATTAAGTTGTACAATCATTCGTTTTATAGATTCTAACCTATAAATATTCTTTGGTGAAAATCAAATAACGAATAAAAAAGATATCTTTATCGTTGACATTTTGAAATGCTGTCTAAGTTGTGTTTTGCTTACAGTTCGATTAAATCAGTGGTAAGGTGTAGTTCTAATCTTTTTTTTAATGATTCCAAATGGTTAGACCGTTCTGTCTTGGAGAGATCTATCTCTAATATAAGAAAGGGCAGAAGTGGGTGTCTTTCTCACTTCTCCCGTCCCTTTACTCCTTCCTTTTTCTCTCTCCTTCTCTTTCTTCATCCCGTTCTCTCCTTTGCATTTCCATTTTTCTTTTATCCCTTTCTTGTTCTTTTTTTTTTAATTTGGCCCGCCCCACTATCCCGGTTTCCTTTTTCATTTAGGCCTCCTCATTAAACTTTCCTTTCTTATCTACTCGTACCACACCGAACTTCAAATAGTGTTTTGAACGGACGGTATTAATCAAACTAGCCTCATTTTTGCAGAAAAACTACGGAATTAGGTTTTATCGATTCATGTTGTACTGAGGAAGTTGTTATCTTCGAAATGAGCTTTTCTGAATTTTTTTCTTACTATTTTCTTAATTATATGGCTTTCCAGATTATTTAATTATAAGGCTGCTGATGAGAGGTAACTCCTTGAAACACGTGTACTGCATAACAAAATTTTTCTGTTAATTATGCAACTTTGGTGTTTTTGTAATTTTTTCTTGACACTCCAATTCAATTCTTAAATTCCCAACTTGAAAGATAATCCAGAAAATAAAAACCAGTAAATAAATATCTTTATTTCTATTTCAGGGATCTAGTTTGGCATAATGCTGACCATATTATCAATAAAGATGAGGGAGATATAAATTATTTAATACATGTACTTATGTATTGTTAAACAATGAATGGATGTTGAGAAAATGCACATGAGACAAAGTCTTTACAAATACAAAGTTAAAAAAAGCAATGGAACAACTGCAATCTTAAATGAACAATGAAAGGATATGGAGTAAATACACATGAGACAAAGTATCTTCAAAAACTTGGTAAACCCAAGGAATGGAAATATGCATTTATTGTTGTTTTTTTTCAAGTCACCTTGTGCCTTCAGCATTCCATTAAGTTCAAGACGGTCCCCATCACCGGTGATGCGGAATTAATTTGATAAATGTCGATAAACGTTACATCCATTTAGTTGCTTACTCATGGATGCAGGGTTGTAAACAAACATCAATATAACAGGCAAAGTGTTCTTACAAGCGCTGTCATCAGTTTTACCTCCAAAACATAAATTAAACCTCTGGGCACTCATCAAGGCAATTGTAAGAAAACCTTTCAGAATGAAATAGTTTGAATCTGAGGAAGTGCAATGATGTGGCTATCTGTTTTTAACTTTTTGAGTGATCTTTAAGTTTCATTCCTTTCCAAGTGAAAACATACTTAAAGAAGTCTTACTTTATGTAATTTATACGCTTTGTTTTTCTTCATCTAGGGTATACTTGATTGTATGACTCATGTGTCTACACTTTAAAGGGTAACATTTTGGCATTTTTAATATTGTATCATATAAGAGTCTCAATTTTTCAATTCGTTAACTTAATGCCATATCTCATTTTCTGTTGTATTTGCTATGGTTTCGATTGCATAAATTTCCATTTTTTATACCAATTTTATATTTTTTATTCGCGCCGATTCTTTTATGTCAACCACTTCATCAACATGTACTATACATTAATAGGGTCTGTAAGTCCCGTGATGTGACCTCGAGAAAACACAATAAAATTACAATTTGAAAACGTTTCCAGCTAAAAAAAAGACGTTGCAGCATTATGACGTCCAAAATGTTTGCTTGAAACGTCATACGTAATTGAAAAAAAATCAACTTCCGGGCACAGTTTACTTACCAGGAAGGTGCAGAATTGAATGAGACTTACAGACCATATAAGTAAATAGATAAACGCTACGTTACTGTAAATTAAGTTTCAACAGAGGCTGAATGTCATTTGCCCTACAAAAAGACTCCTAAAAAGATAATTGGAACATATAAACAACCAAAGGTCACTCATTGAGTCAATTGCATGAAAAATTGGCATAATATCACAAGAGATGTGGGATGGTCAAATTAACATTTGGAAATTACAAAAAATAGAGCCTGAATCATTACGATTCTACTGGTATGACCGTAATTACGATATATGTGTCAATCCTAGTGCTGGATTAAGAGCTTTCAGCATTAGTTTACATTTTTCCCCACTTTGAACGGAAGTTCGGGGATATTGTCGTTGGCATCGTCTGTCTGTCGGCCCGCCTGCTAATCACACGTTCTTGCGACGCGAACTTCACCTACATTTTTGGTTTTGTTGCATATATACTGTAGATGAGCAATAAGCTTTTGGGTTTTTTTATAATTGTTCTGTTGCAAACATGAGGCCAAAATGTCGAAATAGACACATGTGGCATGCCAAATGCATTCCTCTTATGTTTTTGAGTCGGGGTTTAATCTTGTTGCAAAATGGTTGCATACAGTCTATAGATGTACCATGAGCTTTTTTGTGTTGTTCTTTTTTTCTGTTATTTTTTCTCGTTCTTGTTTTGTATATTTTTTTTGTTATTGTCTTATCTTTTTTTTTTTTCGTTTTTGCTGTTGTTATTGAAATGAAATGGACGGCTTGACGAATTTATCGAATTTTAAAACAGTTATCATCCATCGATTAAATTCACCGCCAACATATCGGAAATTTCAAATATATTCCTCGACACTACTTCAACACTTGGCGACGGTAAAATAAGCTTTGATTTACACACTAAACCGACCGATACGCACGCATATCTGCTACTAAGCAGTTGTCATCCAAGACACTGTGTCGATGCAATCCCTTACAGTCTCTCCACCCGACTACGTCGGATATGTTCGGATGGCCAAACATTCAACAAGGGGACCAAAGAACTAAAAGACCATTTAGTTAATAGGGGTTACAAAGCACACAAAGTGCAAAAAACAATTGAAAAGGTTTCAACATTAGAACGCAAACAGTCGTTGCAATACAGGAATAAAAAGACATCCATTCGTTACGACCTTCCATCTGCAACTCCCAGATTTGTCAGCTATCACACGTGAATGCATGAAAGTCTTGCATGTGTCGCCTAAAATGAAAGCCCTTTTCCCCGAACCACCATTTATATCATTTCGCAGACCCAAGAACTTGAAGGATATGTTTGTTAAAGCGAAACTTAAATCAACGGAAATAGGACAATTTAAGACCTGCAAAGTTGTTCAAACAAAGTTCCACAACATCGACGTTCAAGAGCACAGCAACTGGCGAGAACTACAAAATCTTTGCTAATTTGTCCTGTAAATCCGAAAATGTAATTTATTTGATTACGTGTGCGGTATGTCAGCAACAACATAGCGGTGAAACAAAGAACTCACTTAATCTCCGCATTAATCTTCATCGTAATAACATACAGAAAAAAGAATTAACACAGGCTACAGCTGTCCATTTCAACAGCATTGGACATAGCTGGACAGACATGCAAGTTCTCGCCATTGACCAAAATAATTCTGAAATGAGACAAAGCGACAAGTAAAAGAACGTTTCTGGATGCAAAAAATCAAATCCAGCTTGAATATTAAGACTTGATTTCTTTAGAGATGATTGAAATTCTTTAACACACTTAAATTTGTTATATTTCAAAGACACCATTTCTAATTACAGATAATTCTTGATGAAACATCCGTTTACTTCAATTATTTTTTTTTTTTTTTTGTTAAATATTTTTACCGATGTACAGTTACCGACAATTTTTTTCCCTTTTTCCTCCGGGCATTCATCTCGTATTACATTTGTGTTAACCAGCGTCCAGACTGTAGTTCTGAATATTTCGTTTAGATTTACTTTTGTACATAGTTTTTGTATGATTTGATTTTTATTTTTAATGTGTTTTGTTAAAGACACGGATATCAACTGAATTAATTGTGTACTGTTCACTTTCGTCTATTGTTTGTTATATTTTTATACGCCCATCTAATGACGGACGTATTATGGTATACCAATGTCAGATTGTCCGTCCGTCCGTCTGTCTGTCCGTCCGTTTCATATGTCGCGCTCTAACTTGATAACCATCTGACCAATTCACTTCAAACTTTGCAGAGGTATTGGGTATGATGGCCTCACGATCTGTATACTTTTTCGGGAAAATTCAATTTTTCTTGTAGGAGTTATGGGACTTTATTCGTCAATTTTAAGGCAATTTTTTTACATGTCGCGCTCTAACTCGACAACCCTTTGGTCGATTCACTTCAAATTTTGTAGAGGTATTGGGTATGATGGACTCACGATATGTATACTTTTTCGTGAAAATTTGATTTTTCTTATAGGAGTTATGGGAAATTATTGTCACTTTTAAGGCAATTTTTTACATGTTGCACTCAAACTCGACAACTCTTTGACCAATTCACTTTAAACTTTGTAAAGATATTGGGTATGATGGCCTCATGATCTGTATACTTTTTCGTGAAATTTCGATTTTCTTGCAAGAGTTATGGGACTTTATTTTCAAATTTAAGGCAATTTTATACATAATGCACTCTAACTGATTAATAGTTTGATCAGCTCACTTCAAAATTTGCAGATTGATTTATTAAAGAGATATCATGTTTAATTGGGCAGTTATAGGTGTATTCTAAATTGGGAACCACATTCTTTAATTACTTAAAGTTTTGAAGGGGTGACGACGGGCGTATCATGCGACTTGGCGCAGCTGTTTATTCTCACAAAGTGTGTATCCTTCCGGATCCAGTACGTCGGGAATTTCTGTGTTGTTGCTTTGTTTATAGATGTTTTTTTATTTATTTATATATATGTTGTGTACAAGTTATAATTTTGTATATGTTATAACAAGTACAATATTTCTGTACATGTTATAACTTTTATGACCCACAAATACAAGTTATAACATGTACAAAAATTGCCTGTACATGTTATAACATGTACGATAATATGACAAATTATGATTTCAACTTGTACAATCTTAAAATTATTGACAGCTGGTGGAATTCTCACCACTATCCAGTACAGAAAGATTATTTTTTGTTGTCATGTCGGATAGCCAGCTGTACTTTACTGGCCAGCAATTCTCGTATTCTGGCTCTGTTTCAGCTGACTAAGTCAAGCATGTACTAGGTAGCTTTGCAACTTTGGTAGATTGATCAAAAGTTAGGTTCAACAATTAGGGGAGTATTGATTATTACAGAATCATGAAATACTCTTTTAAATACCTAGTATACTAACATAATACTTAATATTTGGGAGGTATCTACTTTTGATTAGTTGGAATTTAAAACATAAACATAAGTTTATTATCTAAGTTTTAAGTTCAATTTGAAGCTGAAAATATTTCCCTTTTCAACTTTCATCTACCTGTATATAATTTTGAAAAAGACTATTGTATCTTAGGTGGATATTCATGTTTTTTTCACAGTTGCCTTAGGTTTATACAAATTTGTTAGTCAAGTGTTCAAAGTTTGTGTTTACATGGTTAAATAAATCTGCTGTAATGGCAGGATTTTCAATTGCAGAAAATGGTCTTTTGCGATGCTTTGAGTGGTTTACATGGGGAACAAAGTAAGATTTTTCAATCGTCGACGACCTAGCAGTTTCAATATGACCTAGCATCTTCTGCCCGAGAAGGAACAACTGTTACATTGTCCAACTCTGAAACTGATTGTTCATTATCAGTATTGGCTGCATTTGTTTTTATTATATCCAAAAGATTCATAGATTCTCCAGGTCTTCCTCGGTATCAACAAATAAGGTTACCATGTCTGCTGTAGATACTTTGTTTTTGTTAATGAAATCAAATAATTCTGTTTTATACTTAGTTAAAAAGGAGTACGGGGCGATAAGGGCATTATTTGGCCTGAAAAAACGAATTTGGTTGAATTCACAGAATTTTCTCATTGAAATATTCTGTGTATATGGCTTTTCAGTAAACAGTAACAGTTCTCAAATATTGATGTATGATTACTGAATTTTTAAGCGTAGAAGAAGGGACAAATTGAAGATTTTGTCGAAAAATGACAAATTTAACCAATTTTGACTACTTTTTCTGTATAGGAAATATAGAGCACATGCAAGAACCAATTAAATATTTCTATGAGAGGTTCAATTCATTTGTACCAATAAGTTGGTAAATTATCTTATTGGTTCTTGAGTGTGCTCGATATTTCAGGTGAGGAAAACTGTACGAAAATCTGCAAAATTCGGTATATTTCTACGAATATTCTCAAAAGTAGCCCTTTTCATGACGTCAGAACTGTACCTATTGTGACGTCATTGGTTCTAACTTTTGTATTTTATCTGTTAATGGGATCTCAACTTTGAAACGAACATGAAATAAAATCTTGATGTGCAACATAGAAATTCACTAGAATCTTGGGCCAAATCAACCCCTTATCGCACCTTGTCCTTTGTACTTCTTTTGACAAAGAAAGATTACATAAGAGTTTTAGTTTAATATTGTACAAGTTGAAATCATAATTTGTCATATTTTTGTACATGTTATAACATGTACAGGCAAAATTTGTACATGTTATAACTTGTATCTTTGGGTCATACAAGTTATAACATGTACGGAAATTGTGTACATGTTATAACATGTGTGATACAATAAATTCAGCATATTTTTATGTAAAGTTTTTGAACAAAATGTTTGATTGTATTTAACTAACTTTTGATGTTTAGAAAAATTCTAATTTCATTCAAGGGTTCATTTAAACAATCTAGTACTATAAATCCTATATTTAATGTAAATGGCTTTGAAGAAATTTAAATTTAAGCGTTATGCAATTTCTATGTAAAGTGGTCATCTATATTTGTTTGTAATCAATAATTGGATAAGTTTGAAATAGTGTTCAATATGGTTATTCAATTTTTGTGTACAAAGCTACCTCACAAAAGTTTGTTGTTGGTAACCAACTTTGGTATTTAAGCTTTTAAAATTTGTTGTTAAGGGACTCCGTTTAGACTTTCCAACGAGAGCAAACGTCAAATATTGTACCTTATATATTATTGTTTTACTTTGGAATTAAATTCGAATTTGGATTTTTCCATTTCGTAAAATTTATTGTATTGTTTGTTGTTTGTGGATATTGCCGACAAGTGATCTTCACAAATCACCCAAAGCCTATACGGCATTTTATCATTGTGATAATTGGTGATAAAGTAGAGAGACTTTCAAAAGTATCGAAGTCATAAAGACAAATACAAGACAAAATTTTATTGTCACAAATTTCATTGTCACACATGTACAAAATTACAACTTGTACACAACATATATATATATATATATATATATATATATATATATATATATATATATATATATTTGTTTTTCGAATATTTGGCGAAGAATACAAACACTGATTACATTTTGCAATATGAATATTATGCGCTTTATTTGGTATAATTCAAAAATTTATGTACTAATTATTCAGAGGTTTTATTAATAATTAAAACAATTATGCAAACACAGCCTTCAACATTCATCTCTCAGTTTTGAGCTAGGCTTGATAATCAGCCCTCAGTATACAGTGTCTCCTGTTCACATACCAGATTTATTCCAAAAACTGAATTAACTTTAACAAAACAACGGCAGTAGAATACCGAAGAAACAAAGAATAAGATCACATAAATCAAAGTCCAGAGACAAGGCAAAAGCAAACAAAACCATCAGAAGACGGAAGACCAAAGACGCTACACAACCACAAACACTTCAAATATACAGGGTTGCTACACACCCGGGAAAAACCCGGGATTTTCGTTTTAGGTGCTCAAGGTCGGGATATAGCCGGGAAAATGCGAAAAATAACAAAAATCCGGGGAAAATCCTTGAAAAACGAAAAACCGGAAGTTGTTAATCAAAACTCGCTGCCCTATTTGTCAATTCAGTGTTCATTAACTTTCTTCTTGTACTTATATTTTATTTGAATTGATTAATTTGACCCCTTATATATTTCTCGTAGAAAGGTAGACTCTTTAGGGGTCACATGGAAGGCTTAATTTCCTCGTAGAAGAGCAGACTCTAGGGGTCCCATGGAAGGCTTAATTTCCCGCCCCTACCCGTTTTACCAATTTGCCAGTGGTAATTGGTAGACAGATTATAACACGGAAAGCCTGACCGCGAACCATTGTAGACAAACTGGGGAGAAACGCTACGCCGCAAGCAGTTTAAATACCCTATATTCTCGTATACGAGCAGACCCACCAGGGGTCGTATGGAAGGCTAAATGTCCTGCCCCTACCCATTTCCAGATTTCCTTCTTCTTTTTGATATGACTTTTGAATTATTTTGTTTTCGTCTATATACAGCTTAAATATTGCTCACTGGACGTAAAGCTCTAATCATTCAATCAAAACAATGATGTAGAAATAAATCGACAAAATGATCTCCACAGCTTAAATGAAAAAAAATATTTATGTTATATATCACTTTTGTTTTATAAACGGGAAAACAGTCTCAAAATACGGATGATTACGGACACATTGCTGCTCTAATACTGACGCCGGTTAAGCATGAGACCACCATTATTTTCCCCTATTTGTTCTTTATTAATTTGAAATTAAAAAAAAATCGCATCAACTCAAACCAAATTAGATTTGGCTTGATTCTAGGATAAAAAATATCATTGGGATTTTTTTTTTTATTCAACTTCAAACAGACATACCATTAATCATAAAACCAGATGTCTTCAGAAATCAGTGTCTCGCACAATACAGAACAAAGCAACACCACAAATGAAGAGCACGGATTGTTACATTACTAACTAATACATGTATTTGTAGAGATTTTGTCTGATGTGCATATCCTTTCGTTGTTTGTTTATGAGGATAAGTGATTGACCATCTAAATATCTCACAATTTTTTATTTGATTTAATCCTTGAAATCTTGTAAAAATCCTTGAAAAACCCTTGAATTTCATATAAGGAAAAGAGTGGCAACCCTGAATATAACAATTAAAACTAAGCACTAACGGCGTGAAATCTCAAAAACAGTGACACCAGGTGCTCCGGAAGGCAGCATCTACTATGCAAAAAATAAATTCAAGGAAACTTCGGTATTCACTTATTTAAACACCTGTTAAAACACCTGATAATATTATGGATTCCCTTGTCTATTATCGCAGAACAAAATTTGCACATTGCTGCAATCAATTCAAACATATTTCCAGGTATGGAAGGTTATTACATTGTAGCAGGTGATTGCTAGATTCCTTGTTAAACATCATCTCAGTTGTGTCAGCTGAAAAGTTATAGGCGCTCCTGTAACAAATCCAGAGGGGAACATTTTCTTATTAGTTCAATTCCGGTAAAGGGCAGTAACAAAATCGAAGATAAAAAATAGAGGCAACATTGGAAATAAACAAGGTTAACAATACAAAGAAATTAGAAAATAGGTGATCAAATTTCTTCGGAATATTTTTTTACATATGAACAGATGATTCTTAAAAGCAATTGATTACAATTCAAGGCTACTATATTCTAAGAATTTTGATGTGTATAAAGATATATTTGCATATGTGAATCAGTAAAGCTTTGATACACGAGGAAAATTACATAAAAGAATATCATAACTACACTGAATTTTCACTTTAGAAATACAATTTTGTTCAATTTCTTATATGCTTTGTTGCTTTGTACGCGGAACCAGCTTGGTATTTTTACCTCCTAGTTTGGGAAATTTGATTTGAAATGGTTAATTAGATAGGGCTGGTCATTTGATTATTATTTTTTATGCAATTTCGCGTAGAAAAAAAAAAAAAAAAAAAAAAAAACACTCAAAACAAAATTGTTTCATTTCATGGCGATTAGGATTGGAATATTTATTTTCCCTTAAACCTAGATTAAATTATTCACTTCCAAATTCGTAAGCCCTCCCCTGGAAATCAAGCAGTCGCTTCTGTATGTCGCTCCAAATTTTATGAAAACATGTGCCTATTGCTTTCTGATCTAAAAACAAAATGGCCACCATTCGTCAAATGAATTCTAAATTTTGAATGTATAGTTACAAATAGATAAATGAATACATATGAATTTCAATATGCTGTACATGTGTTCCAAATTAAATAAAGGTTTTTAAAGTAGATAGACACTGCATCGCTGCACAGTTCAATCGCGCATTTGAAAAATTAAGAGTCGAATGCGGGTTTGATGTTATTTTTTCGCCGGAACAGTCGTTTGAAAGGTTTTCTTTCACGTCGTCATGATTGACTGGCTAAAGTGAAACGTCATATTTGGTCTGCTTTGCCGTGAATCAACTCTTTTTTTCTTTTTCTTTTTTCCTTTAATAGATAATATTTTTGTCGAATTTTGAGGTCGCGTTTTTCAACAGACAATCGGGATTCCCATAGAAACTAACTGCGCGCCACTTTAAGTAGGTACTCCAACAAAAAATTGAATGTTGGCATTCAATGAACATAACGGTGCAAAAAGATAGTAATCTGCTTCCATAATATTAAATTAAACTTTTAATCTCCAAAAAAATAAAGATAAAGGATTAATTAACATAATAGAAAAAATTGCAATTTTTCCACCTCCGGTATTAGTTTTCTTCTCGTTTACCGGTTCTATTAAGAGCTAAGGAAAAACTGGTTCCAAATTATTTGGAGTTACGGCACTTTGGCCACTAATTAAGATAAATTACGACAAAAATTCAAGAAAACTGCAAAAAAAGTAAAAGTTAAAATTGCCGTGCACCTACGTGCATTCATGAATCTATTTGAAACTTTGCAGTTGAAAAGTATGGGTTGTAAATAAAATACAACACTTAACGTGCGTCTTTATGCAACATATCATCATGTATTTGTGCAATGAAAACTGATGAATTATGAATCTTTGCTTACAAAAGTCTTCGTTGGAGTACCTACTTTAAGCTAATCACTTTCTTTTCCCGTATAAGGCTAAGTTTTTTAAAAGTCTAACACAGGAAAAACAAAAACATTTAGCCATGTCCTTTAATATCAGCTTCCACTACATAGGAGATGTATTTTCTCTTAATAATCCAAAATTCAGGGAATATTTACCCCACATCTATCCCAATGAGCTTGAAATTAAAGAGACTACTGATACACCTACTCCAGCTTCGTACTTAGATCTTTTATATACATTGACGAAGATGGACGTTTGAAATCTAAGCCATATGACAAACGTGATGATTTTAACTTCCCAATTGTGAATTTTCCCTTTCTGAGCAGCAATATACCTACCTCTCCAGCCTATGGAGTGTACATTTCACAGTTGATCGTTACTGTCATGCATGTTGTTTATACAGCGATTTTTTAATGGAGCAAAAACACTGTCCCAAGAGTTGCTTAGTCAGGGATTTGTTCAGCCTTTGTTGCTCTCGTCCCTTGAGAAATTCTAGGGCCGTCACCATGATATCATTGACAGATATGACGTGTCTGTGTCCTAAATGAAAGCAGATATTTTCAGCTAGATTTCACGTCTTCACAGATTTGACATAACAGGTTTTGACTCAGCCATGGATTGACTCACTGATAGTGTGACGGGTGCCGCTATCGGAGAAGGACATGCTTACCCATCCAGAGCACTTGATGTCACTCCCGGATTTTATGGGAGTTCACACTGTCAGTAGTTTAGTTTTACGTGTTGTCTTGTATATCATACTGTAAAATTTTAGTTTTGATTACGTCAGTGATGTTTGTGCTACCGCTTAGTCCTTGTGATTGTTTCAATACTATAGATATTTACAAAAAGCTTTTCCAGATTTCACCATTGCACTGTTTGAGGGTTAGAGAAGTAACATGGATTTCATTGGTTCTTCGTCTAAAGCTAGAAAATGACATACACCAAGCAGACCTTTCAGAACACTATATTCTTCACTGTTAGTGTGACGGGTGTCGCTATCGGGGCAGGACATGCTTATTCTTCCGGAGCACCACATGTCACTCCCGGTTTTCATTGGAGTTCACACTATGAATGCCTTAGTTCTTAATGTTGTCTTTTTATATCTGTGCATTGTAGCTGTCTCTCGTCCTTGTTTTGCCTTTGTTTTTCTCTGTTGCCGTTTTTTCCGTGTTTTTGGGCTTCAATTTTTGTGGTTTTTGCTTCTCTCGTTCCTTCGGTATTCTACTGCCGTTGTTTTTTCCGTAAATAATGTTTATTATGGAGACTTTGTAAAATATTTCCGTTCAAAGCATGGCTACGCATTTTTTCGCCTTTTTAGCTCACCTGGCTAATGCCAGGTTGAGCTTTGGCCATCACTTTGCGTCCGTCGTCCGTCCGTCCGGCGTGAACTTTTCATTCAAAGGTCTTCTCCTCTGTAACTACTAGGCCAATTGAAACCGAACTCGGTCACAATAGTCCTTAGATGGTCCCCTGCAAAAAGGTTGTTTTTCAGATCCGCGCGATATCCAAGATGGCCGCCAGCGGGGATCATAGCTTTAACATTTGACCCTATGGGAAAGCACTTTCAAAGATCTTCTTCTCTGAAACTACCCGGCCAATTAATACCAAACTTAGCCACAATAGTCCCTAGAAGGCCCCCTGCAAAAAGTTGTTTTTCAGATCCGTTCTGTATCCAAGATGGCCGCCAGCGGGGATCCTGTGGGAAAACACTTTCAAAAATCTTCTCTGAAACTTTTCAGCCAATTGGAACCAAACTTGGCCGCAATAGTCTTTAGGTTGCCGCCCTGCAAAAGAGTTGTTTTTCACGTCTTTGCTTAATGCAAGATGTCTGCCAGCGGGGAAAAGTTTTAACATTGACCCATCGGGATAACATTAAAAGATCTTCCCCTGATATTACATGGCCAATAATGAAAACATACTTGGTCACAACGGGCCGTTGTTTAAAAAATTTGTCTGGGCTGTCTGCATGGCATTCAAGATGGCCCCAGTCGGGAACATAGTTTAACCGTGAGACCTATTGGAAGCCTATCGGAAAGCATTTAAAGATGTTCTCTGAAAAAATTTAGTCATTTCGAACCAAAATTAGACACAATGGTCCCCTTCAAGAAAGGTGACAGTAGAACTGCACTCCCATCCAAAATAGCTGCTAGTCCGGAATATAGTTTAACTTAAGATAATATAACATCAATGTCTATTAACAAATTTGAAAATAATGCCCTTAAAACATTTGGATTATTTTGCATAAATCAGCTTTCGCCCAGGTGAGCGATACAGGCTCTTGAGAGCCTCTTGTTCGTAATTGACATTATAAACGATCTATTGACAAAAGTATAGACAATTATTATGAATGAAGGTTCATTGCTGTTAAGTTAACGTTTGCCTTCCAATGTTTTCCCCATGCATTCTTTGTCAATTCAGGTGAAAAAACGACCAAAAATGCACAACTTTCGACCTTTGTTCTAGTAAAGAGAAGCATGGT
Organism: Modiolus philippinarum; assembly: GCA_002080025.1. NCBI lineage: Eukaryota > Metazoa > Mollusca > Bivalvia > Mytilida > Modiolidae > Modiolus > Modiolus philippinarum. The sequence goes on along the minus strand of MJUU01054290.1, from coordinate 2,271 downwards.
AACCGATACTTTTTATTGCAGATTTCATGTTTGTAGGATGGTGTCTGCAAGTTGCTGATTTATAACAAAATCTCATGGATGTAAATATAAGTGTCTATCTACTTTTATAAGTTCTTGGATGTGTCGAAATATGTTAAAATTGAATGAGGACAAAACTGATTTTATTATCTTCACGCCAAACATCTTAATTGTCACATGCCTGATTTGAAATTGAAGGTCGGAAATTCAACTATATGCAGTGTGCAGATTGTTAAAAATCTTGGAGTCTACTTTGACAGTCATCTGACAAACGAAAAACAGGTATCGGCTATTGTTCGATCTTGCCATTTTCATATTTGTAACATTGGACGTATACGGCGCTATATTACAACACCTGCATGCAAGACTCTGGTGAACGCCTTGATAACATCAAGACTTGATTATGGCAACACCTTGCTTTTTGGAATTAACAAAGGCACGTTGAACAAATTACAAAAGGTCCAGAATACGGCAGCACGCCTAATTACCGGTGCAAAAGGTCGAGAACTTATTTCTCCGATACTAGCCGAATTGCACTGGTTACCTGTAGAGTTTAGGATACAGTTTAAAATTATGGTGTATGTATATAATGCCCTTAAAGGAGACGTTCCATCATACATACAGGAACTTGTAAGAGTTAACATTCTTTTGCGAACTCTACGTTCTAGTTCTACACAGCGACTGATCGTTCCTAAAGTGCGCACTAAACTTATGGCCATAGACAGTTTGATTGGGCAGCTTCCTACTTATGGAACAATCTCCCAGACAGTTTAAGACAGTGCAGTTCTTTGGGTTCTTTTAAGTCGCAGTTGAAAACACATTTTTATCGAATTGCATTTTCTTAGTCATTATTTCTGTCATTTTTTTATATAGCATTACTGATTTTATCTTTTAGGAACCATGATTAACTTTTAATGACATTTGTTTTTTGTCGTGTGTTCTTCAATTTTGTATATATATATATAGTTTTAGTTGTATTTATTTTTCACAAAATTTTTGATCATGTTATGTTGAAATTGTGTGTGTGTGTGTGTGTGTGTGTGTGTGATTCATGATTTTTTTATGGAAATTACCTTTGACAATTTATATTTTTATATATATTATGTTTTAAATACTGTTATATATGTTATATATGTTATATGTTTTATGTACAGCGCCTTAGAGTATATGGATATCTAAGGCGCTATATAAATGTTTTTAATTATCATAATGATTACTTTTGAAAATATCAACTGTATTATACTGAACAATAGTATGACATCTTTGGAAAAATTCCTCACTTTCAATAAATCAAAATAAATATAATGATAGCAAGAACGCGTAAATTATCACTGCACAGCAAACATACGTAATGTTTCATTCCAACAATGTGACAGAAGTGACCTGCAGAATAACTTCGAATACAGCGGAAAAAATCGTTCTCTTGGTTGCAATTTGGAATTTGGAATATTTTTGAAACTTTTCTTTCACAAAAGAGAAAAATTACACTGTTTCATCAGTGAAGTAAATTTGAATTCATGGAAATTAATTTAAATTGTTAAAATAAGACTCCGAAGTAGTCAAATCAATCAAACAAACAGACATCCTATTGGAATGTCCCCTTTTAAAACACCACATACTATCATTGTTAAAAATTTTAAAGCGGAAAACATATCTAGATACAATGATACAATCAGCACCCAAAATAATCAACCCCATTTGATGATTAAAAGCGTACTTAACTTGGAAGTAAAATGCAGTTCAAACATCCATATCTTGTTTATTGCACACCGACAATGCACCACCTGACCAACAAGCGTTTTATTGGGTACAGTGATTTAAAAACAGATCCTATGGGGTGTGCAATTAGACGATGTCGCTTCATTTAAAGTTGAACCCGCACTCGGCAAACTCGGTTAGCCCATACAAATTGCATGTATTTAAAAGGTTATTCTCAAACATGAAATAAAACTGTAAAAAGAGTATTATAGAATATCAAAAATTTGTCCGGAAAATTGGTAAATGCAGATGATCACCGATGAATCCACGTTAAAACCCGATCTGTACGTATATGATATTCGTTTGTGTTCGGTTTGACACTTACAACACCTTACAATGAATTGCCCTTTTGTTTCTTTTGTATTCTGAAGTAGACAGTAGTTAACTATGGGGAAAAGCCGTAGGTTTTCAAAAAACGTTTTTTGAAAACCTACGGCTTTTTGTCATTGTTAACTACTATCTACGGGACTAACGAAAATAAGCAATTGTTATTCA